>JAEMWC010000589.1:55000-157500 GCA_016490735.1 Pachyseris speciosa
CACTTTCCTCAAAGCGTGTCAATGCGTCAATGGTGCATTTTCGGAAGACATCGCCAGCACACTCCTCATAGTCATCTTCCTCTTCCGGGAGATAAATATTTGTTGAGATTAGACCTAATTAACGTTTGTAAGCCACGTTTTTGTATTTTGTGGTACTGGATGCTGTCTAATGGCAGTGCAATACGTAGTTTGTTAATCATTGACTCTTCAGTAGACATGTGCTCTTAATCTTAGCGCTTACTTTCTAATATCAGTTCAAGTTCGCCTTTGTCTCGAGTGACATTATGTTATCTACCCACTCTGAACCCACCCACGGCCGCATCCGAGCTTGCGTCTCCCTTGGCGTGGCTTTGCTTTTTCCGGCAAAGCAATAAAGATGATTTTATTAGTCTCGTGTGCTAATGAACCGCAGAGGATTATAAGTGAAATCTTAAGCCAAAAACGTCCCCACCAATTCAAAGGTGACAGACCGCAAACAACTGTTGCTTCTAAAAATATCTGCATGTAATAACTGTTCATCAGTAGGATACCTAAAATGTGTGCAATTCCACAATTGGTTTCGCCATCAAATCCTATACCAATGGCAGAACATTTTAGAAGGAGCCACCCACACTGTGAGCACAGTTATTGACAATACATATTAGCAAGGAAAACAACGTAAAATAATAGGAGTACGTTAAATAACGAACTAAGCACACGTGAACTAAATAACGAACTAAGCACACGTAAACTAAATAAGCAAGCACGCGCACAACTTCAGGAAAATTGCGTGCGCACACTTGCATTAAAATGTAATGAATGGAAGTTTAAGCCTTACATGATTTGCGAATTCTGCTCCTTTTAAAACATAACGAACCGCTTACCAATATCCTTCAAGTTTTCTCTCTCTAGTATGCCTGTCAGAAAAATAGAGATCTAGAAATGTCAATGAGTTGACGCAATAATACAAATTCATCTCTGGTTCTTGACCTTAAAGTTTCAAGATTATTGGTATATTTTAAAACTAGCCTTTAATAATTATAAGCGTTGCAGTTTGCATAAAGAAGGAGAGGCCCTTCCCTCATTACTTCACCAACTAGAGCTGTAATGTATTCCCCCCCCCCCTCCCGAACAAAACAAGTTATCATAACAAAAGTCACTTGGAACTTTATTCCATGCAGTTGCCAGTCAATTTATCTATGATGTTATTGTTATTGTTATGATTCTTATTGTTATTGACCTTCAATCCAAAAACTTGCAATTTTATCCTTGATAGCTGAGTAAATCTTTTGTCTCACGATTGGGTCACAAAGATGTGGATCACGACGTTTCGACCGCTATACTGGTCTTCATCAGGCGATGGTGTCGACTGGCTTCGTGTGAGTATAAGAAGCACCGTGGCTGGTGGTGGTTGGTGCGTTTCGATCCTCGCTTAGGCTGTTGTTGATTGGAGGATCTCGATCCTTGTCGTTCAGACTAGAAATTGTTCCCTCAGCGGTTCGCTTTGGTACTGATCGGCTGTTGTGTTGTTTGATCGTGGGCATCCACGCTTCAGGAATTTCAATTCCATTGTCCCCTTTTGATGCTTAGGCTTTATAATACTTTTATTCAACCAGTCTTTTTTTATTGTAGTGACGTATGGCACTTTTGTAGTGCGAGGGACAGGGATAAGCTAGAACACGTAAATAAACAAGCGTTAAGGGTAGTGCTTAATGATAAGGAGAACGGTTATGATGAGATGTTTACGGAAACTGGAAATGGTAAATCTGGAACAGAGAAGGGTTCAGAACATGCTTATCACTGTTTTTAAGTGTTTGTATGGGGCTGCCCCGTCTTATTTGAGATCGCATCTTAAGGAGTGGACGTCGGCGTACTCGCTCAGGGGCCACGCTATTTTGGAACTTCCTACTGTAAAAACAACCACGTATGGTCTCCATTCTTTTCGTTATTTTGGCGCGCATGAGTGGAACAGGCTTCCCGATGATGTCAGGCGATCGGAGACGCTGGCTGGTTTTCGGCGCGGGGTTAAGCGGAATATTTTCCAAGGCCGGGCATTGCCATATTGATATACTTTTATTGAAACACTCTTATTGTTGTAACGTTCCTATATTATTTCACTTGATGTATTTATTTATTTATTTATTTATTTAGCTAGTTAATTAGAAATTTGTTATCTCATTCGGAGAAACTAGCGTCATGTATGCTATATCTAAATCCGAAGAAAAATAAAGTTGCGAATAGCCTCTTTAACCCTACGGGTGTACCAATGTGGGTCTCGGTCAATAAATTTAACTTCGTCCCAGAGCGGATAATGTCCGGTCGCGTTGCTATGTTCTGAAAGGTTCGAGCAAGCCGTATGTCTCTATCGTGTTCCTTAATCCGTTCATGCATAGATCTTCCCGTCTATCCAATTTAAACCTTACCACATTCGCAGCGAATCTTGTATACTACTCCGTCTTGTTTTACTGGATCGACAATGTCCTTATGTCGCACTAGGTGTGATCTAAGAGTTGTGTCAGATCTGAAAACAGTCCGTATGCCTTGTTGTTGTAGGCAACGGCGAAAAGCCTCCGATGTGACTTTGACGTATGCCAGAACCACAGTAGATTTAATTTCGGGTTCACTTTCTTTAGTGGTTGTTCGTCCCTTGGTTTTCGTAAGATTTTTTACAAACGAAAACGGATAACCGTTGGAAACAAGGACCGATGAGAGGTGTTTCTTTTCATGAGAGATAACTGATGGTTTTGTTATGAGGTGTTTAGATCGATCGTACAGGCACTTGACAATACCGCGTTTTACAGATTGTGGGTGGTGGTGTGAATCATACGCTAGGTACTGGTCAATGTGTGTAGGCTCTCAGTAAACACTGGCAGAGAGGTATCCGTTCGAATCCTTAATGATCAACGTATCAAGGAAGGGAATTGAGTTGTCGTTCTCAGTTCCAACTGTGAAACGGATCGTCGGCTGTTGACTATCCGTTTCACAATGGAAACTGAGAATGACAACTCAATTCCCTTCCTTGATACGTAGATTTTAGGAAACACAATGCAGAAATAAAGGTAATTCAGTGCAAAAAAGAGGTAAACAAAAGACGATTCTGATTGGTTAATAAACAAAGGAACTAAAATTGAGCCAATCAAAGGCGGCCTTTGAACGGCGCAAAGTTTAGAAAGGCTGCAGAGCTGCGAAAGAAAACAATGGCTGGCGTTTTGAGATGGTTGTCTTTCGTGACCGCAATAAAAGCAGAGAATTCGCGAAGCTGAAAAACTGCTCTAAAAGGGGTGAAACGGCTGCGAAAAGCAATGCTTTTTAGTTGTCTGTTTAGAAAAAGTGGTGTCCAGAGAAGGGAACTACCGACGCAATTGGAATTATGAGCCCGTTGAATTCAACACTTTTAATTATTGTTATCAATGGTTGAGGTGTAAAGCAATTTTCCAATTTTAAAGGAATATATGTTGATAGGGGTCTATGGATATATGTTGCCGTTCAATTTTATCCTTGTTTAAATTTTACTTTCCTTTGTATTTGGGTATGGTACTATATGATTATGACTTTAAAGGAAATTAAAATTTGAACCAGGGATAAAATTGAACCACAACAAATACACAGCAAAGAAATACATTTGAACCCCCATTAAGCGGCCACTCTCCATTAAGAGGCCAGTGATCAAAGTCCCGAACTAATTGTAGAATAATTATTGTAAATTAAACCTCTATTGAGCGGCCACCTATTGGACGTCCCGAAGAGATTTCTCTTATTGTATTCACCTCAATTTAGCGGCCAGCTAGAGTTTGATACACTTGTTTGACTTTGTTTTGAAAATGTGTTGGAGGAAAATACAGTCCGAGATAGAAGGTGACGCTTGATAAAAACATTTTTACACACCTTTATTTTATCATCGTGTACAATTCCTCGCAGTTGTGGAGTTGTGGATTTATGCAATTGCGAAAAGAAGCCTGAAAAAAATTCAGGACGTTCACAACTGCGAGGATCATTCTTCATTTGATTTCATTTCCGCAGTTCATGTATGATTTATTTCATATATCATTCACACTCATTTCTTTCACGGGAACATATGAACCCACAATTGACCTGCTCCCAACGTCAGTGGCTTCATAGCTCAGTTGGTTAGAGCATCGCACCGGTAATTGCGAGGTCACGGGTTCAAACCCCGTTGAAGTCCTGAATTTTTTTCAGGCTCCTTTTCGCAATTGCATAAATTGCGTTCACAACTGCGAGGATCATTCTTCATTTGATTTCATTTCCGCAGTTCATGTATGATTTATTTCATATATCATTCACACTTATTTCTTTCACGGGAACATATGAACCTACAATTGACCTGCTCCCAACGTCAGTGGCTTCACAGCTCAGTTGGTTAGAGCATCGCACCGGTAATTGCGAGGTCACGGTACGGGTTCAAACCCCGTTGAAGTCCTGAATTTTTTTCAGGCTCCTTTTCGCAATTGCATAAATTGCGTTCACAACTGCGAGGATCATTCTTCATTTGATTTCATTTCCGCAGTTCATGTATGAATATCATATATCATTCACACTTATTTCTTTCACGGGAACATATGAACCTACAATTGACCTGCTCCCAACGTCAGTGGCTTCATAGCTCAGTTGGTTAGAGCATCGCACCGGTAGTCGCGAGGTCACGGGTTCAAACCCCGTTGAAGTCCTGAATTTTTTTCAGGCTTCTTTTGGCAATTGCATAAATTGCGTTTACAACTGCGAGGATCATTCTTCATTGGATTTCATTTCCGCAGTTCATGTATGATTTATTTCATATATCATTGACACTTAGTGTCAAGCGTATCAAGAAATGGTCCATTGTACCGGATCAAATTCCTTCGTTAAGTATAACACAAGAGCCCCATTGTTATTAGTAGTCCTGAGGGACTTTTGCGGAAACTTAGCGAAAAGCTCATTTTTATCGGAAAAATTGTCGACATGACAAATTGGCTGCATTAGGGGGAGTGGGGAGGTATACATTTGCTCTCGCACGATCAATTACCACCGGTGTACCCTAAGGAAGAATTGACCGTCGGTGTGCGCATTGGAACAATCATAAGGTCGGCACTTCAAAAATTAACGGTAATATAGTGACTCATTCAGATCATCTCTCTTTAAATTCAAGTCGCCTAATGTTTATCGAAGCACGAAAAAGAAAATTGTCACTGTACGTAATGCTGTTGTGCGTAATCGACAGCCGAGTCTTGATCAGTTGTAGAATGCCTTAAGTGAGTGAGTATTAAAGACGTTGTTTGTCCCCTCAGCTGTTTACTAATGAGGCCTTCATTTTTATAAACCCACACGTCATACCATTAGAGATTATTTTTAAAAGAAGCTGGATTCTGCTCAAAACAATTTTTCAAGTTTTCACAGAGCGCTGGCATTATGACTTTTCCATTCTTTTCAATCGAGCGCGCGGCACTTGGCAAAGGAGGAGTGAATTTTTTTATTTAAGGTCTTGCTCGTCAAGTTTGTCAATGTTTTAAACCGTCATTTTAAAGATATACTGATCGGAACATTTTTTCCCAACTTTGTACAGAGCCTGTGATCAGAGTTTTTCCCAGCTCTACGCAGAGTTCATCTGTTTCGTTTCAAGGGAGCGCGCGGCACGTAATGTCAAAAAGGGAGGTGCGACTTATGTTTGCTAATTGTTTTCTTTGTTGCCCGTTTTATAACACCTTAACACTTTAATTGAAGAGATGTTTTTAGAAGTGGCCTTTCACAGGTCACTGCACGCAAATACTTTGATCGAAAAAGTGTACGCTCTTCTCTTATCGATTTTTTCGACTATATGCGATGCTTTTCGACGAAAATGAAGCAGTTACCTTTCAGCCTTTTTGATCTACAAGAAATAAAAACAAGCAGGAAACACTGAAGACAAAAGGACTAATCAGTATACATGGCGGCAAACGCGAGCGAGAAACAAATTGTGGGAGGAGAATGTTATCCAGTTTTTAATGCATGCTTATTACTGACTCTGATTTATGGAGTGCGATATTTGAATGCTCTCAAATATGGTAGATGGATCCTGAAAGCGTCGAAGCCGTAATTGAACTGCAAGTGCGAAGCTAACGGCGTGGATATATTTGCTTTTTCAATCTCCAGTTATTCATCCCTGACCAAACCATAACCGCAGCTTGCGATCTTGTCTACTGAGTCCTTGTTTATAATTTCACTCGACTGTATACTTTCCTTCCTTTAATGAGCCTACGAATAATGGACTGGTACATATCTTTTTCCAGGTTGAAGCTGAAAGATGCACAGCATATAGCACTGAAACAAGCAATGTAGATGTTATACTTGTCGTAAACTGCAGCGTTTGAGTGTTTTTATAGCAACCGTTATCCCCACCAGCCACCCCAGCGTAACTTTTTCCACCGAAGGAACTCTACCAGCATACCCTCCCCCAGGGAGAATTTGTATTTTCTTCGGTCTTTCCGATCATTTAAACTTGCCGCTCGTATGCTAATCCGAAATTTCCGGAGTCCCGCGTGTATTTTGAACCTGTTGCTGTTATTGTTAAAAAAATGACCATATTAGGTCATTTTTTGGTCTTAGAACAAAGCCTATGGTTATCAAACTTGATCCGCTTTTCTTGATACGATTTCTTTCACGGGAAAATATGAACCCACAATTGACCTGCTCCCAACGTTAGTGGCTTCATAGCTCAGTTGATTAGAGCATCGCACCGGTTATCGCGAGGTCACGGGTTCAAACCCCGTTGAATGCCTGAATTGTTTTCAGGCTTCTTTTCGCAATTGCATAAATTGCGTTCACAACTGCGAGGATCATTCTTTATTTGAGTATATGAAGTAGTACACACTTCGAAGACAATTAGCCGCCACCGCTGTTTATACGTCTGTTTACATTTTGGTGCCATCGTTTTGTACGAAACTGGTCGGACAATCGCCACCGTAATAGCCATGCCAGATCTTTCTCAGTTAAGTGGTTCTCGCTTTAGCTGATATTCATCGTTAATGTTTGGCACCCAGCTATAAAAAAGGCGTTGTTTTAGAATTAAGTGACGTTTCTACTACGCTTACATAGAGGTTCTACTGTAGACACGAACACAAGCACAATGCGTCCGATGTATTAAAGAAGGACAACCGTCTCTCTGTTCTTTTGTTTAGCGCTACATTAGGTATTTTTACATGCCCGAGTTAAAGCTAATTGTAGCCTCTTGTTGAAAGTATATTTTCTGGTCATGACCAGCAAAAGGTGTAATATACTTCAGATCACAAATTCGGATGAATGGTTAAGAGGGCTATGTCACGAGTTTCTGGTACGAATTTAGCATGCCACAGACTTAATTTTTTGCCTGTGTGAAAACGGATTACAACTTGAAAAGAATTTTAGTCTTGAATTAACCCCAATTTTGCCCCAAGGACCGAAAAATAACTGTGACATAGCCCCTTTAACACCTATGCAAACAAAATACTGATCTGTTTGCGTAGATCGTTTGATTTTGTCGCTCTAGGCTGTTCGCCGCGTATCAAGAAAAGCGGATCAAGTTTGATAACAATAGGCTTTGTTCTTAGACCAAAAAATTGACCTAATATGGTCATTTTTGAACAATACCGGCAACAGGTTCAAAATACATGCGGGACTTTCAAAATTTCGGATTAGCATGCGAGCGGCAAGTTTAAATGATCGAAAAGACCGAAGGAAAGACAGATTCTTCCCGGGGAAGTGTATGCCAGTAGAGTTCTGTCGGTTCAAAAGGGTAAGGTAATTATTCTCGCTGCCACTATTTCCAATGGACAAGAGTGTGTGTTGACAAATAAACCCACGAGGTCCTTTGATTGGCCTGATTGGAATGACACAGCTAACGGAAATGTTTAAGATACGGAAACCTGCTGCGCCGATTCATTTGAAGGGTGTTACTTCAGTGTACATGTACATGTGCTTCAAATTTAAATCTTTTAGGGACGTGACCAACATATCCGATTTATTATATCCGATGTCCCTGGGCCGATGTCAGTCTGTGAAAAGTTTATTCTCCGTCTGTATAGCGTATGACGTGAAGTAAAGAGAAAACAACAATGGCAACTTTAAAATGATTCATTTCAACCATGGTCCCCGATTTGGGAAAGCTGCAAAGTTTTCAAAGCGGTATGGGGCCAAGTCAAGTTTGGCGGCAGGAAAAGATGTGATTAGTGGTGCTTGCAACGTTTAAGCTTTCGGAAAGTTCGTTCCGCTTCAACTTGGGATAATTTTGATGTTGGTGGAAATGTAACTCATGTGACAACGGCTGAGTAGTTTGGACAATTTCTGCTATATTAATTGTAATTCGTTTTAAAAGCAGTCCGGTTTCCCTTAATAGCGAGCATTTTAGTGATGCAAATGTGATGCTCGCTTAATTGTTTCCGAGATCAGAGCAAAATATATATTGTGACAACAACCACGCACATGGTCAATGTTATATAACTGACTTCGAGCAGAATCTTTCTTTTCCTAAGTTCTGTGGCACTCATTTTATCCAGCGACATTTTCTCTCCCCTACTGAAAAAGATTTTCATATCTCTTACTATATTTCTTTAATAAAAGATTATTTTGCCTGTTAGTTGTCATTGTGATGTCACACACTGTGTAAATGAATTATGATCTTTTTTATTGATAACACTGGAACATTTTGTGTCTATTCAAGTGAAAGGATAAAGATTTAGAGGGGGAGAGTAGTTGGGAAAAGCCTTGGAGAGGTCAATGCCGTAACAAAAAGTGTAAGTAAGGGGGGTGTTCAGTCTTAAAATTCACACCTTACTGCATAATGTTTTGAACTCAACTAGACCAACGGCGTGTGGTTAGTTATCCCAAGTTTCTGTAGTGTGGTGAGAATGCTTGTCAAGTGACCTGTTGACGCCCAAATCTCAACCCTAACGCAAACCTAAGCCTTATTCAAACAACTGATCTCAAGACCAACGTGACTGTTGTAAATTTTGCAATCCCAACCTTAACAATAGAATTTCTTTCTTTTTTGATTTCATTTCCGCAGTTCATATATGATTCATTTCATGTATCATTCACACTCATTTCTTTCACGGATTATATGAACCCACAATTGACCTGCTCCCAACGTCAGTGGCTTCATAGCTCAGTTGGTTAGAGCATCGCACCGGTAAATCGCGAGGTCACGGATTCAAACCCCGTTGAAGTCCTGAATTTTTTTCAGGCTTCTTTTCGCAATTGCATAAATTGCATTCATAACCGCGAGGATCATTCTTCATTTGATTTCATTTCCGCAGTTCATATATGATTCATTTCATGTATCATTCACACTTAACAATAGGCTTCACTCGAGTCCTATAACTGCTGCTAAATTAAATAACCTGGTCACGTGATATCCATTGTTCACCTTAACTTTCAAAGTGCGGAATTTATGTAATTATTTTCAGTAATTATCTGGTGATAAATGGTCTGCGACACGGCTTCACTGTACAAAGACTCCTCGTTGAAATATCTGAGGTTTCGAGACTCTGGGCTGAGGTTTTGAGTGTCACGTGACCTATATAAACGGATCGTCTTCGGTGAGGGATTTGTTTGAGCTCCAAATCTGGTAGGTTTCTCACTTCTTAAGTGGTTTTTCGAGCCATTTCCCTCTGCAGGAGCCCCCAGGCCGGCATCATTAAGCTGGACTGTGGATAGAGGCAAGCAGCTGAAGGAAAACAGTCGTGAGAGGTGGTTTTATGCAGGCTGAGTCGCCAAAGAAGATTCGTAAGCAACATGGCAGTTTATTATTGAAGCTGTTTCTCTTGCCCTTCTATGGGTGGTTTCCGGTACCTACCGAGGCAATTTGGCCGAGTTTTGACCGGTAAAGATTTCAATCGATGAAATATTTTTTTGGTAGGACTGGGTGGCCCGACAGTTTTAAAAAATCTGCAAAATGTGAATCAGAAGACTTCCATGCTCGGAGTATTGTGGACTTTCCCAGAGTTTTTTTCGGGCGTGAATGAGGCAACTTGAGAGACGGGTTAAGGTCTCTAGACCTTTTTTTCAGGTAATTTACTGAGAAGTGTCATAAATAAAATAACCGATTTGGTCGTTGGGCAATGGTAATTTATACACTCAGATTATATCACGTCTGTGTATTCGATTTCTGTATCAATCCAGTTCAAAGACGAAAGTTTGTGAATTGAATCAGATAAACACGTTTGATTGTACTCTCATACCGGTATGTTTGGGCTTTGTTGCGATTGCTGAAGTGAAATTAAAGCCTATTAGGTATTTAACAAAAAACCTCATGTATGGTCACTCGAGAAACTTGTTCGTCTTGTTTTTCCTGATGTTTCCGACGGACTCGCAGGAAAATAAAACTGTTTCCCTCAGGACCATACATCAAGTGTATATTATTTGCATGGTTTTGATCACGGCATGGGCGAAAGGATAACTGTAAAAAGTAAGACGAAACAAGTATTCCATGGAATATATCGTTTTTAGTTTGCAGAAGCCTGATGAAGTGCTAAGTTCTCAATAGGATTCCATTCTTCTGTCCCCGGTTTTAAGTCTGCCCAGATGCTGTACTTTGACCAATTTATAAAAATTTTTAATTTTAACCGCGTTATGACTACTTCAGTTTACAAAAAGAAAACAGAATCATTTCGCAAGTGGCTTATAATTACTTCACATATTTCAAGTTTGCAATCATTCAGCGAGACATATTTAACAGACTACTAAATTAACACAAAATATAGGCATAATAACTTTCTGATAATAATAACCGTAATAATACTTGTAATTCAAAATTGTAATAACTAAAGATTTTACCACTTTTCCTGTTATGCCATATACGGATTTGACTGGCCAACGTCATGTTATCTGAAAGATGTTTGTCGTGTCGACTCTTTGAGACAGACTTTCTTTAAAGAAATACTTCAACTGCAGAAAGGCTCACCCTTTCTCGTATTTCTTTTAGGTTGTAACTCATAAGCCTATGATAAGGCTATGAGCCTCATTATAATCTTTAGCCAGTTCCTTTTCCCACTATTTCGTTCAGTGCCTCAGTACGCGTAGGGGTCATAGCAATAAGGTCTAAGATAAGGCATTACTTATCCCCACTCCTAAACCTTTACTAGGCAACAGATAAGTCACTTAACACTGTCACCATTCTGACGGCAGAAGGCACTGAATTTTTAAGTTTTTGCCAAGTCACCCATGTAACGGTTGATAAAACTCTCGTGTTCCAGTAAGACATCCAAGCGAAACGGATTGTTACCGGCGAGTAAGTAAAAGAAATACTTATGTACTAAATGGGACGATGATTGTCCGGGAAAGTTAACCGCTCTGAAAGGATTTGTAATAGGTATCTTAAATTAAAGATACCACTAACAGAGCTATCAGTTCGACATGCATTTCACATAAGTACTTGGTTCCTCAACGTCTCGTTCATGTGGAAAGAATGAATGTCGCCGCGTTCAAACCACAATTCTTGTGTGCGATGACACCTCAAATGGTTCCTTTTGCAGCGACACCCTATCCAATTTTACCTTTTTATACACTTTTAGTTTTATTTTTTACAGTTTTGCATTTTTTTAGCTAGTTTGTAATCTTAGCTTAGTTTTTTCTCATTTCAGGACCCTTTTCTAAACCACTAACTTGTGACGTTGTTATCATCAATAAAAATTATTATTATGATTATTGTTACAATTATTATGATTTTGATGATTATGATTATGATTATGACCATGATTATTATTAACATGGCATACTTTATCATACCCCTCAATTATTTCCTATCTATAGTTCTATATTATGTATGATTTGGTAATGATTCTAAAGTTCCGTATGTGGCAATGGTATTTCTTCAAACATCTTTCCCAATTTCCCTTGTCCTTCTCCGAAGTGTCGCTTTCTTGCTTTCTCATATGCCAGAAAGTGTTGCAGGATTTTTGCGTCACATGTTTCAGCCCCTTTCTCCAAGCAACTGTTATATTTTTCAATGGAGTTCAAAATATTCTCGTCTGCTCTTCCCTCAAAGCGTGACAATCTGTCGACGGTGCATTTTTGAAAGACATCCGCAGCACAATCCTCATAGTCATCTTCCTCTGCCGGGAGATAAATATATGATTCAATTAGACGTAATTAAGGGCTGAAATTTCAGCTCGGTTTCCTGAACAAATCTTCTTAAACAGAAGGTTGCGGTTACATGAAGATAATTTCAGCCAGGTCTGAATTTCAGTCCGAGTGCGGTTATGTGATTTATTCCCCTCGGGAAATGCACGAGGAGAACAAATCACATAACTCAGAGCTGAAGGCCAATATCTGGATTATTAATGACGCGCCAAAACGGACAAAAATACTTCTTTGATATATATAAGACTTCTCCTAAATATTTAATACTTGTTCATATAGATATAACTCGATGTAGAAATATCCAACTTGTTTCCAAATAAACACAATACTTCTTTGATATATATAAGACTTCTCCCAAATATATAATACTTGTTTCATATAGATAAAACTCGATATAGAAATATCCAACTTGTTTCCAAATAAACAAAACATCTTGTAAATATATAAAACTTCCTTTGAATATTTATACAACTTGAGGCACAAATACAAAACTTGTTTCAAATATTTGACTTGGTTCACACAAATAGGACTTGCGCCGCATATATAAAACTTCTTATCGATTAGATTATTGCAAATCGATACCACAGTTAGTATCCAGGCCTCTGGAAAACGGGTTTACCTAAAATAGGGAATCCGGAATTCGGAATCCGGAAAAAAGAAGTTTGGTGGAAAATTTTGACAAAGGTTGAAGTCGCTTGGGTAAAAATATGATCAACAAATTATATGATGACTTAGCCTGAGTTTTGCAGCAATCAAGCCCATGAAGTTTATTCTAGGGCGGCATTTTAATACTTTTGTTTTGCTTTTAATAAACCGCCTGATTTCTTTGAAGCACACGGCTTTCAATCACACCACAACGATACTAATCAATGTATTGTGCATTTTGAACATTTTAAAATCAAATCATTTTAACTAAGAGCGCCTTCTCTTATTCTTTTTGTCGATGAAAAGTGTTAGGCCTGTCCATAAGTTGACGGCAACTTTTTGAACAACTTTCGATTTTCGATCAACATTTTTTGATTTCGAGAAACTTTTTTTCCGTTTTCAATGTTTTGTTATTCATTTCAGCTTGATCTTTATAAAACAAGAGCTAGTTTTTGCTTTTATTTTGAACGCTACGTGACCAAAAACCAGAGAAAAATCGCTTTGCATATTTTGACTTAATTGCGCGTGGGAACGCTTACGCCTGATTGGTCATTGTCTGTTTGGGAACTGTCTCGGTGTGTTCATTTCAGGTTGTTGAGTGGTAGTCGATAAAACGAGGAACATGGTCGGAACATGGGACATTCCGGAACATCTCCAAAAGACGAAGAAACATCAATTTAAAAAAACTTTAAATATGCAGAAAAAAGAAAATATGGGGGCTGGGTGAGGATTGTTTTAGCGCTTTCGCTTGCTTACAATATTTTCAGAAAGATTCACCCTCATACCGTCTTCTGTCATTGCTCTTTTTTTTCGAGGGGCTTTCCAAGAGTCGCTCCTTTGCTGAAAGCTAAGTCAGTATGGTGCCCAATATACCTTGAAACTTTTATATAGGAACCTCGAGCACGTGAAATCCGCTGCTCTCCACTTCTGATCGCTTAAGGATATGTACAACAACTAACTCCGCCAGGCCTACTTTTACAGTAGGCGATAAACGTGGTTAATCTGCTCCAAGAAAGATTTTATTCCACATAGCAATGCTTCTCACTACGTTTTTGCAGCGAGGGTCGCACTGCATGGGCCTGTTTGTTTCTTAAGGTTAAGCATGTACGAAGCTAGTGTAAAATCTCGTGGGTCAGCTCGTTAAGCTCCATTTAATGATCCTGCATACGGTCTTTCTTAATGGTTATCCCTATATCCCTCCACAGCGACTCAGCTGGAAAGAACAAACCAAGTCCCAGACTAAGACTTCAGTCCTGTCACCTACCTCCTTGTGTAAGACATTTATCGTCTTCTTCGGTTCTTTTAACCCTCTTAGTAATTATTAATTCCAGTTTCTAGATTCCGGATTCCCTGTCTTAGGTAAACCCGACAGTGGTATCGATTTGCAATAATCTAATCGAGAAGAAGTTTTATATATGCGGCGCAAGTCCTATTTGTGTGAACCAAGTCAAATATTTGAAACAAGTTTTGTATTTGTGCCTCAAGTTGTATAAATATTCAAAGGAAGTTTTATATATTTACAAGATGTTTTGTTTATTTGGAAACAAGTTGGATATTTCTATATCGAGTTTTATCTATATGAAACAAGTATTATATATTTGGGAGAAGTCTTATATATATCAAAGAAGTATTGTGTTTATTTGGAAACAAGTTGGATATTTCTACATCGAGTTATATCTATATGAAACAAGTATTAAATATTTAGGAGAAGTCTTATATATATCAAAGAAGTATTTTTGTCCGTTTTGGCGCGTGATACTTATTTGTACTTTGGCAAGGAATCCTCCCAGAAATGCGTTGATGAAAAATAAATGGTATTGCTCATTTTGTTCAACTTTTCCTTTTTTGTTTGATGTTTACCAAAAGTTACCTACTACGCAATATTCATTTCTGTTACACATGGGATTTGGCATCGTTCACATTGTTTACTGCATGGTTTCAAACTTTGATTTCCAATTCGCCACTTCCAGGTCTCCCATAATGCATTCTGTTTGCCCCCCAAAATTTTGCATAACCATTGTTTTTAATTTCTCTTGGAGCTTAAGGTGGCTCAAAATGGTTTCATTAATTTTAAATGCCAACTCTTTGATGGATCGATACTCCCACAATTTTTCGTTTCTTTCACTGAACATGGTATCAAAACATTTTCGCAATTATTTCTCAACAAGTTGTGGTCAGTGTCTCGACAAATAAGGTTACCATAGCAACATTACAGCATTATAGAGACACCCTTACCGTAAACACCGGCGTATAAGGCGCACCTTTTTGCTCAAAATTTTCGTATCAAATCGGGGATGCGGCTTGTCTGCGAGAACATCTGGACACCATGCCGTAAATTTGCATAAATAAACTCTTTTTAGCCAAAGTATGCTTTGGTTTGGTGGCTCCTAAAAGAGCCATTTTTGTGTAAGCTTACGTAATAATGAAACCTTCTTCGTTAAAAGAGCTTTTAACCGGTTTAACACTGCCTTTCTTGAGCAGGTGAACGTCACTCGGCTGGGAATCTCCATTCCACCACAAAGTTGTTTACAGCGTCGACGATGGCCGCTCACTTCGACAGAAATCGATCCACCACGAGCGAGAAAATACCACGCGATTCTTGAATATTCGCGTGGTAAATGGCCCACCGTTTCTTCGTCGTTCAATAGTTTAACGGCAAATTTGTCGAATTGATTATCGAAATCTCTTCGGGCAACAAGTTTTTCCCCAACAGATGGCTCCCATACATCTTTGTAGACATGATAGCTTCGCACAGCTGAAGAGAACTCGAACGACTCCATTGCGTTTTCTACTCGAGTAAACAAGCCTGAAGCAGTATTTTATCGTTCTCGTCTTAGTCCCACTGCAGCGTCAACTGACCAATCGCTGCAAAGTGCATTCTGTTGCTATGCGATGAAATGCGTTATTTACATACTGTCAACAAAAACGCATTCCCGCGTTGTGATTTATTTACCAATTTTTGGCATGAAAACTTGGCCATTACTTCCTGCTAATTACCAGGGTCTTTCATTTTAAATTCTCATCGCATTCATTACCTAACACCGAATTCATTTCTCATGTTGTAATCCAATTCAGAAAGCTATCCTGATTCATTTAAAATCGCCAAAAACCTATACTGAGAAAACACAGTTTCCTATCTGATTCGTGAAGAACAATGCAAAACACAAGAAAACTCCGTAACCAATCAGGACTAAGTAATTCTCTAATTTTTGGATCCTATACAATTGTATAAATTGATCACTGTTACAAAGTCAGCTTCATTCACAATCATGTCAGAAAGAGGTTCACCACGAGCATCGTACGAAGGGCTTGTGAATACGAAGGGCTTGTGAGTGAAAATAAATGTCTTTTTGCATTGAGGAAACGTTGTGTCTAGTCGTTTCTAGTACTCCATCTCCTGATCAAATGCCTGGTTACTAAGCTACGAACCGAAACGAAACGTTGATCTGGTGTTGTTGTATGTTAATTCTCTTGAGAAATGGACGGGAATGAAAAATACTGGATTAAAAATGCCGAAGGAAGATCAAATTTATGTCTAAGTCGGATTTTCATACTATTGGGAGCTTGAATTATAGGTAAGAGTTTTAATGCTCTCTGTTTAAAATGTTAGTGAGTTAATACGTGGGCTGACCGGTGCAAGAAACTCGGGAAGAAACTTTAAGAAAAAATGCATGAACATTCAAGACATCTTTCTCAAGACTCCACTTTTAACTTATTTCAATTTCTTTCCAAAATATTTTTCCAAAATTTAAGTTGCCAAACTCGGGGTGCGGCTTATACGCCCGTGTTTACGGTAATTTTGGCTTTATGTGCCTGTAACTCAAAAACCAGTCAAATGACTCCCATTTTGTGTTATTGAATTGTAATCAGCATATGGAGATTCATCTTTCTGCAAGGTTTTAAAAAAGTCGATATATAAGGTTGAGAACCACCTTAATTTTTCGATAATTTAAAGTGCCCCTAACCCCAAAAAATTTTTTTCGCCTAAATAAATCTACTTATCATTCGAAGTATTTCGGCGAAAGAATTATTGGATTTGGTTGAATCCTCGATTTTTTTATGGACAGCCAAAGTCTCATTCAATTTGTTGCACGGCCGAGTAAAAGGGAGTCTGGGTCCAACGAGGTTGGTAACTTCATCCCGGGAACGATTGAAAGATAGCTTCTAAATCAATCTCTGTTTTTGCAAGCGTTTGTTGGGGTCATCGAAGCACACATTGGAGGCTAAAAGCCTGGCAGTAGCCAAAATTGTGTTGGAATCATGTCCTCCTCGTCCTCGGAGTCAGAGTCGGACTATGTGTAGGGTGAAGACCAAATTAACTTCATTTCTGAAGTGGAACTAGAACGGAATCGGCGAGGAGCTCGAAGAAGCCTCATGGTTATGAAGACCAGGAATGGACAGCAAGATTCGCGGAAGAAGACGAAAAAGGTTAACTTCGTTTGTAAGTGTTATCTGACGTACCTCGTGGTTCTGTGTACGCTGCTGGTGAGCAAAAGCTTTGATTTAACATTTCAATCTTGAACGACCGAGTACCCGTGCGTCGGCAATTGTGCAGCGGTTTGAAAACAATAATTGTAATTTTATATAAACGGCGCACATCCGACTTTAGATCGGTATTTTAAACGAACATCAGCAATTAATTGTGGAAGTGCCTATTTATGGGAGAGTCTTTATTTATGGTATCTATTTAAAGAAGGCAAAGGTAGATTTGACAAGAGAACGGAAAGCGAGCTCAGCCGACGCGAATTACGTGACTTGAGGATTAGCTGAACTTCTAGTTATCCTCAGGCAGTACTGTGAACGAAGTCAAGGCAAGGTAAAATAAAATAAATATAGCTTACTGCAATTAAAATTTGAGGCTACGTATCCGTCTAAACTGTTGGTTAGAAATAAGCGAACGCAACTTCGCGATGCGAGAATAATTTGCCTATATCCGATGTAAACAAACTGACACAAATTTAGACGCGATTGGATATATTTTACTACATGTAGCTCCATTTGAACGTGAAGTTCTGAATTCTGAATTCGGTGAAGTTAATCAATTTGATTTGTAAACACTTCAAGTTTTCTTAGCAGTCTACAATGTATTGATCAGTGACATGGGCTTCTGTCAGTGAATTAGCATGGCCTCTGAAATATATTTTGATTGTTGACGTTGGAAACCGGTTTTAATAGAGCGCTTGTGTCGAAGACTGTAGGACTCATGAAGCCGAAAAATTTAAAGGAAGTTAGATTGATGAGGTTCTCCTAAAGGTACATATCGAGTGACAATTATTTTAGCTGCCATTACATTCTGGACTACTTTGTGTCGCTGCGGTTAAATCCTTTGTGTATCCGATACGCAGCACATCGAATATCACGATGCATTGGAAACATGGTACATGCACATGTTTGGGTTGTATCACTATACAATAAACGAGTTTTAAAGAGGAGATCTTTTCACTGAACGGACTCATTGGAATTTTCTGTTTTCACCGTATAAAAGGGCATAAAATGCTTGTGAGATCAGCCGATGGGAATATGTTTATTTCACGAACAGCCGGTCTGTCTTTGGCTCATTCGTTTGCAAAACATCAACTTTTCTCTTAGGAGAGACAAGTTACAGGTGGCAATACTATGAATATAAATTATCGGTTAAAATCATGTCTTATTTGCCCTCAGAGTTAGAATTATCGAGCTTCCTTCAAAGAACTTTGTAAGCGCAACAGAACTTCCGTTCCTGGGATAACGTCATACAAGCGCTGAACCCAATCTCCCTTTAACTCGGTCGTGAAACAAAATGGCGGCGTTTTTGGTCGTAATTTCGAGACTTTACCGGGGCACAGAAAAGCGAAGATTTAACCGAATCAAAAAATTTTTCATGGTTGTGCTTCTAATTCAGAGACGAATCATTTAAAATGAAAAAAATGTTTGGGGTTAGGGGCACTTTAAAGTAGCCCTACACCCCAAGTACGCATTTTTTTTATAAAAACTTTGCAGAAAGATGAATCTTTATATGCTGATTGCAATTCAATAATAAAAAAACGAGCTCATCCGATTCGTTTTTGAGTTACAGGCACATGAGGCCAAAATTAAGAGTGTCTCTGAGAGACTTTACTGTTGCTATGGTAACCTTATATACCAAAAAACTTAAGGTGGATCAAAATGGTTTCGTTAGTTTTAAACACCTGCTCTTTAATGGACCGATACTCCCACAATTTTTGGTTTGTTTTCTTGAACATGGCATAAAACATTTTCCAAGTACTTCTCCATAATTTCACTTAAGGGTGTTTCTAAGAGGCTGTAGTGTTGCTATGATAACCTTATATGTCAAACCAGCGACCACAACCTGTTGAGAAATAATTGTGGGAGTATCGATCCATCAAAGAGTCGGTGTTTAAAGTGCACCTAAAGCCAAAAATGTTTCTTTCATTCCCGATTTTACGTCACAAGCTCTTTTGCAATGCAGAAACTCTTTGAAAACTTGAATGCAAAGCAGTTAGTAACGTAAAATCGAGATTGGGCTCATGCCCCTCACATGGGGCCATACGACTGCTAGTTTTGCTCATTTTACATAGCTTGCGCGACACATGAAAGCAAAATTTCGAGGTGAAAGTGGTGAAATATGTTTGCTATAAGTAGAAAGAATTATTTTATCAAAGAAAAAATTGGCATTTAGGTGCACTTTAAAACTCACCCACTAAGTGGCGAATGGGCCATTTGCAGGATGTCAGTCACGTGGTAGGGACAAGACGGACAAAGACAAAATTACCATTTTAAATGATGTAATTTTTAAATTATATGTGAATTCTGCTCCTTTTAAAACATACTGAACTGCTTACCAATATTCACCACGTTTTCTCTGTCCAGGATGCCTGTCAGAAAAAAAAAGGTCTAAGATGAACGATATCGTAAATACTCTTTGTCTTTGGCCATCGTAGCTTAACAAGAAATAACACACAAACTGCGGTGATAAACATGACAATAGAACGCATTGTTGGAAAACAAAATATAGTTTTATATAGTTTAATTTTTTTTATAGTTTTATTTTTGTTTTCCAAACAATGCGTTCTATTGTCATGTTTATGACCGCAGTTTGTGTGTTATTTCTTGTTAAGATGAACGAGTTAACATAATTAACACAAATTAACTGGTTCTTGGCCTAATCGTTTAATTAATTACTAAGATTAGATATTAGGACGTTTCAACTAGTTTTTCCAATGATAACGAGAGCTTTCTATTTATATGGAAACAGGAGCCGATCCTTCCACAGAAAGATCACTGAATATCACTGTACAATTAGCCTGTACCATTAGCCTCGAGTGGTTGCTGTTGATGAACTCGCAACAAAAGCTTAACTTCTCATAAAGCACATCCTCGGCCTGCTCCACTTTTTCGTTTTATTTATTTATTTATTCATTTATTTATTTTTGGTTTCAGTTGGAGGACAATTCTCATAGGTTTATCCATGCAAACGGAAAGCTTTCCACACTTCATCTTAACCATTTGTTAGTGATAAGAGGTTCTTTTGATATTTCGTCCGCTAAAGTAGCGGTTGATGGATTGATGATAAATTGATAATTGACTGATTGATTAATGGATAAATAATACATCGATGGATAACTGATTGATTGACTGACTAACTGAATTAATTGATTGATTGATTAATTGGTTGAGGGAGTGAGCATGTGAGTTAACGAGTGTGAAGCTAATGAGCAGCTGAAAGCAAATGATTAGGCGAGCGAGTGATCCATCAAAGTCAGCTTAAGTCGAAGACTCATACCTGAAGCTAACACAATCTTTTTCAACTTATCGCGAGGCAAGTTCTTGCAGAGACCCACTTTCTCTGAAAACACCATGTGCTGCCATGTATCCGCCAAAGAAAACAGAATACCATCGGGGGCTGGGGACGAGAAATCTACAGACCTCAATAGGCACCGCCCATATTTCTGATAGAAAATTGAATTTAAAAAATGGCAGTGAGTTTGTACAAATTATTGATTCAACACACGATTCTTATCGCCATTACCATTATATGGCAATATAGAGAGTATAAGGTATTTTACAAACTTGCGCACCTGAAGTGTAGGATTGGTTAAAAGTACGTTCCTTACCACTCTTTAATGTTGTATGTGTTGCTATGCTTTCCAGGAAACTAATTTCTTGAGGAAATCATCTCGGGGATAGATCATGGTTTCCATTGCGTGTAATCTTAATTAAATTCACTAATGCGAGTAACGTCTCTAAACTGATTATCTCTTATTGCGGAAAGAAACGTCAACAAACTGTTAAACTTACTGCCATAAATATGCACGATTCGTCCATCTTCTCTTTCAAACTCCAATGACCTCCCTTCGCTTTCAGATCAGCAGCATCTGTATCCCATGCCGTTTGCGCGCACTTGATAAGTGCCTTATCAGCATTCTAGTTTTCTACGTCAAGAGCACTCACAAAGCAGATCAAACCCACCGCAAAAATGGCGGTGAAGGTAATGGAAAACATCTTGAGGTGAATAAAGTGCTACAAATAACACACTCAAATCAAATGAAGAACCCACAATTGACCTGCTCCCAACGTCAGTGACTTCATAGCTCAGTTGGTAGAGCATCGCACAGGTAGCGCGAGGTCACGGGTTCAAACCCCGTTGAAGTCTTGAATTTTTTTCAGGCTTCTTTTCGCAATTGCATAAATTGCGTTCACAACTGCGAGGATCATTCTTCATTTGATTTCATTTCCGCAGTTCATATATGATTCATCTCACATATCATTCACAAATAACACACTAATGATCAAAGTTGCAAAGATTAGTATTGATTGTGCTTAGTGCTACACCTACCCAGCTGAACAGCTGGCAACAAAGACTACTTTGAGAATAACGAGAAGCCTTTGTTAGTTGTGTTTCACATCTTCATTTTCGAGCCTTTCTTAAAGAGAGGAAACACTCAAACACTACAGAAATTATGCGGATAGAAAACAAACAACGCTGCCTTCATAAAACCTTTAAATTCCTCTGGGGAAAATTTTTATTGGGGAGGAAATAACAATTGCAAAGTTAGATATTTCGAAGGAGCTTGAAACGGCATTCCGCCATACTTTCCTTACTAAAGAAGAAAGCTCAACTTTAATGTTCAAAACCGTGGTGGATAAAGCTGGAAATTGAGTAATTTTTGTGTCAAAGAAAGATTATCGATGTCAAGGAACAGGATCCGATTGATACCAGTAAGTAGTATAGGAGTTGGGGGTACGAGCACAGTTTTGTGCTCTTACCCAACCAACTCCATACTACTCGTCATTTGTTGGTAATCTATATGTTTTTATAAATTTCTGGTACCAGCAGATGATGAAATCTATAGTTGTTCAATCTGGTGGAAATCTATAGTTGTTCAATCTGGTGGAAATCTATAGTTGCTCAATCTGATGAAATCTATAGTTGTTCTTTTTGAAATTCTCGGAAAAACAGGAATGACTCATCACGAGACGGTCGCATGATCTCTGACCGACACAGCTGTGCCGTGACGTCATGACTTCTTTGGATTTACTTTTTGATGGCATAGTGCCCGTGTGCAAAACTGTCGATTCCTTCTTTTGATAAATATCTTTTGTCATCAAAACAGCTGAGTGATTTTTTGTTGATTTCATAACTGCCAAGTTGATGGTTCTGACTTCTGATTGTTTTCATTTTATGATACATCTGTTTATTATTGAATAGAGTGTCTTTATAATTTTCATGTTTGATTTTATTTTTGATTATGTTCTTTTTGATTCCTTTTGCTGTTTTTCCTCCTTTTTGGTTATCTTTAATATAGCTATACATCTTTGATTTCAATCCAATGAATTCACAAATTGGTACTCCTGCAGCCTCATCTTTGAATTTACCAATTACTTTTTTATTGGTCTTATTGAAATACGGCGAGCTTTCAGGGTAGTCACTGTTGTCAAATTTATCTTTATCATTCCAGAAATCCTTGTAGACATCTTCAGCTTCAATCTCATATGTCAAACTGTCTGTATCAGTGAAGAGCAGCCTGGCCTTGTTACTATACTTTTGTTTAATGTAATTATAATGGAAATCATACATCAGTGTCTTACTAAGATCTAGAATACACATTCCTAGATATGCCGGCCTGTTCAAAGTTAGTGTTTCTTTGACCTTGTGCACTGCAACTAGATTTTCATTGAATATCTTTCTGCTAACATAAGTTGGTTTACTGGCTAATTTCAATAGCTTCTTCTCATCAGTCACCAATCTGACATCTACTCTCTTTCTGAGATTCTCCATGGTTTTGCCAAATACTGAGTTATTCATTAACTTGAAAAAGTCTTTCTCAAAGGCATTTTTAGCATTGGTTCTTTTCTGTGTGTTGAAGTCAATGTACTGCCTCAGCCAAGGGGATTGTTTGAACTCTAGCACTCTATGGATTTTTGTTATTTTCAAACCCAAGTCTGTGTATAATTGGAGGTTTCTGTAATGAAGAACATACTTCTCTTTGTTGCTTAATGTTGGTATCAGTTTATGTACCAAACCAGTTGATATATTATATTTCTTTGCTATATCTTTGCAATAGTCTGAAAGCATGTCTTCAGTTACTTTCACCTTCTGTGGCCCAAGTAGGTAATCATTATGCGGATCATGCAACTCCTGGAGGTATTCCAGATCAACTTCCAGAATCAAACCCTTGTTGCTATCTTCTTTGTACTTAGCCAGGTTGAGATTGCTGATATGCTTTTCAGTCATCCATCTGAATCCACCAGTTGGAAGATATTGGCTCATTGCCCAGCCGTATAGATTGTTTGCATCAAGATACATGATGTACTTCGAGGGCGCCTTCTCGTCATACTCTTTCATGTATTTATTATTTGCTTTACCGTAACGGTTGACAATATAACTGATACCACCTCGCAGACCCTTTTCAACGAACTGGAACATATCAATGTCAGTCATCAATTCTATTTTGATATTAGTCCTCTTTAGCATGGCATCCCAAGATAAACCGGGAGATGTAAAATAGTGACACGGATCCAGTGTGTAGTACTCAAGACATGTTTTTCTGAAGTTTTCAAATACATCAGCCAACAGTAGGATGTCTGATTTAAGGTACAGATCATGATACTCACCCATGTTTTTCAAAGAGAATGTATTCCACACATTTTGAGCATGCGCATAGTCTTCATCTGATATATGCTCATCACTCAATATACTATAAAATTCTTCTTTTGAAGGCAGCTTTTGGTTAAATTTATCGAAACTATCCATATAGTCATAAGGATAAACTCCTTTCTGTGCCATCAAATCAAGATCCTTTCCCTTGAACTCTTGTGAGGTGTATTTTAAGGCTTCTTTTGGTAGATTGCCTACAAGTTTTTCCAAACTAGAGCTCATGAACTGGAAACTATCAAGAAAGGTCAAGTGATTACCAAGCATGAACGCCATATACTTCTCCATATTATTAGGTATAGCATTGATCGTCATTTGGCACTTCTCGCCTTTCTTATTTGTGAAGGTGTGTTTCTTGACAATGGCTCCAATCTCCTGCATAATAAGATGACTATCATAACCTCTTAGATTGTGAAATATAACAGGTATCTTTATTTCTTCTGGATTGACTCTAAGTTTCAGGTTACATTCTTGATGAGCTGATCCTCTATACTGGCCAGTAATATGACAGTGATCTCGTACTCGAATATCTTTGTCAGTATATTTTTTATCACAAATGTGACATTCTTTGGCTTTTTGGAATTCCTCCTCATCATCTTTAGTCATTTTCAAGGGTTTGTTGAATTCTTTTTTCATAACACTTTTGCAGTATTTGACTTCTTCAATCATTTTTTCCATGAATTTGTACACAGCTTTTTCTCCTCTGTATATTTGTATTGGTTTGTTATATTTGTCATCATAACAACAAACAACTTTATAACCATATCCACAATCAGTATGCTTCTGATAGGCTTCAGTGTATGATTTATCATTGTTTGGTTGACAACCAGATATCTTTTCAGTGACGGCCTCAAAGTCAGCATAGATCACAAATGGTACTTGTTGTTGTTTATGGTAATTGTTGAATTTCAGTATGTTGTTATCTTTGTTTGGCATTTTTATTGCTTGTGTGCCATTAACTTGCATACAGTTGTCCTTGTGATCATTCAGAACCCTTTCTGAGCTGAAGCATTGAAGACAGTTCATGCAAAAGTGTTTTCTTTCTTTGTGCTTTGTTTGATTGTACATAAACTTGTTGAAATCATTGATTAGTACATAATGCTTGTTTTCATTTTCAGTTATTAGAAGCAGATTCAAGCAGTCTGCATATTTCTCTTTTGAGACAAAAATTGGGTATGGTTGTTTGTCCTCATAACCGAAAACATTGATATTGATCTCATTTTGTTTTTCAATTTTGTTGTAATGTTTGGTTGTCACTGGAAATTCAATTCCAGAATAATCTAAATTTTCAATAAATTGTTTGTCAACTTTTTTAATCCTCTGTGGGTTTTTGTCTTGTGGATTCAAATGCCTGATGTGACACCATCTGAAGCATTCATTATCCTCATTTTTAATATTGATCAACCCCTTCACACTGTTTCTGAGTTCATTCGGTAGTTTAATATATGAGGAGCCCTTCATCGGCTCATATTTGACTGTATTTAGATAATGGTGTTCAACAGATTCAATTGTCCAACCAGAACCTTCTGATACCCATTCAGCTATCTTATTCAATATTTCCTTCTTTGACAATTTCAGAGATTCTGCTATTTCCAGATCATTGATAATTGTTTTTGCTACACAGCTGAAATATCGTGTTTTGAACTCTTGGTCTCCATCCGTCATTTTTGTGAATTCTACCTTTAGTGTTTCAACGAATTTCAGTCCTTTCGTTTCACTCAATAATTTTTTAATGTGACACTCAAGGGCCTTTCTTGTGCTGTATAGTTGCTTCGATGGGTCTTCATCATATTTTATACTAATCTCATAAGACTTTGTGTAGCCCTTAAGAGCTTGAACCATCTGCTTAATCTGTGTTCTGGGTTCTATCTTAGGTTTTTGAATCACCTGTTTGGTTCTAGGTGCTGGGACTGGTCTATCCCTAAATTCCAATGGTGGAGGAATTATGTTGTCTTCATAATCTTGAACCATCTGCTTGACACTCTTGCGAGGTGCTGGGACTGGTCTATCCCTAAATTCCAATGGTGGAAGAATTATGTTGTCTTCATAATCTTGAACCATTTTTTTTCTCTTCTGCGGGGTGCTGGAGTTGGTTTTTGAACCACCTTTTTAGTTATTGGTTTTGTATCATCAACTATAATAACTTTAGGCTTCTTCTGTTGCTTCAATAGCAATTTGATGAGCTTAGATTTGCTCAGTTTTTCAAGATCACTCTTGTTCATCTTAATATTGGTTTCGATTATTTTTTCCATATTATTCTATAGTCATTATTTCTTTAAATATGTTTTTTATATATTCAAAAATTCAAGTGATCCAAATACTGGATCTTTTGAACTGTATTTTCATTCCTTCTTTATCACTATTGCTGCATCGTTTCTACGTGCTCCATTCATTACAAAATTGATGTCTCTCTCATCAACAGCTGATATCATACTTTTAATGTGCTTCTTTGTTTTCAAGTGACACCACTTCCCAGCTAGCGTATAATTTCGTCCTGTCTTGCAAATATCAAAATACCATTCTTTATTTAACATATAGTTGGTCCTATGTTTTCTTCTTTCTTCATCACTTTTAACTCTAGGCCTTCCACGACCTCTTTTAACATTCTTATTCTCCATATGTAATAACCATATATTTGTTTTTAAATATGTTTTTTTATATAGCCAGAAACAATCATATTTTTGGCTACATATAATAGCAAATAACAGAATACTGTAAGGTCTACTTATATATATGTTAGATAATTTTCTTTTTATAATATATCTTTTAAATCCTTGAACGGTATCCAACTGTTAAATTCGTCACTGTAACCCTTCCACTTCACCAAAGCTTGCTTCTTCTTGTAATCTCTGCGAATGACTTTATCAATACGGAATACATCCTGTCTGGCTTTTAATAATTCAGGTTCATAAAAACTCCCTTGTATTTCTTCATCGTTGAGATCTTTTAGTTTGTATGTTATTGGGTTTGTATATTGGATTTTATCAACTGTAAACACTTCTTCAGTCCAATTTGGTGTATAGCCCTTGTCGAACACATTCCGTTTATACTTAGATATTCGGACCTTGTCACCTATTTTGAATTTCGGTTTCTGTTTAAATGTTTTCATATCACCATAAAGATTGAAGTAAAAAGTTCCTTCATTCCTCTTTTTACTAGCTTCTGTAGGTGTCATCTTTATGCTCGAATGTTTTGTGTTGTTGTACTGTTTCACTAATTTTGGTAACATGTCTAAATACTGTGTATTACCTTGAACAGTGAACTGCTTCCACATTTTGGACTTCATTGTCCTATTCCATCTTTCAACTACTGATGACTTCTCTTCATTCTCAGTTGAGTACATCTGTACACTATGTTTCTCTAATAGGTCTTTCACATGTTTGTTGTAAAACTCTTTTCCCTTGTCGACCCATAAATACTGTGGTTTTCTGCCTTCCTTGAATATTGTTTTGAATGCTTCAGTGACAGATTCACCTTTCTTATCCTTCAATGGGACAATCCAACCATATTTGCTGAAGACATCAATAACCATAAGAAGATATCAATTTTATTTACAATCACACGCCGCCGAGTGAAATTTCGTTTTATGGGTGCATGTAATTCATCAGCTAGTTTTTCTTGCCAGTTTTCTTCACTCGACGGCTTTTTCCGTTTTTTGAAATGCCGAGACCAAGTTTCTGTTTTTTGTCAATTAAGAATCTGGCTGTTTGACCCCATTTTGGCATCTCACCATATGGTATTTGATCTAGTGACTCGACCATTGTTCTATCACAATCACCTTTGTTTTTTCCCATATCATAACAAATATCATGATAAGCTGCTATTTCATCTACTTTATTGTAAGGTAGGACATTCCATTTTGTAACCTCACCTGTATTTTTATCATATTCCAACTGTTCGTGCAACGGGTTATAAGGTCCCATAGATTTATACTTACTTGGAGTCCAACCTGCTTTTGGTTTAGGAAGCTTGCCAATAACCTTATGAATATCAATAGCACCACCACGTGTATAATCAATGCCTTTAATATCTGTTTTATGGGTTTGTCTCTTATCAGAGCGTTTGGGTCTAATAGCAGTGCTCAATTGCATTAAGCCTTCTTTACCAACCTTTGCAATCGCCGGCTTTGCTAGGGAAAGTCCTTTGTCAATAATTTGCTTTTGCAGCTTTGGATTTCTGAGAGCTTCTGAAGCGTAATATCTTCCGGCTTGCAATGCCTTTTTACCAATCATTGGAGCCGCATGACCAAGCAAATCCAATGATGTTGTCAATAATGTTGATCCTATGCCCGCCCCTTCAGACGGGCTATTCAGTTTCCCTGTTTCCTGACAAATTTAGTCTTTGTTATTCCACACTCAGCACAAGTGCATTTCATCATAGTTCGACCATTTTTCGTCTTCTGATATCTTTTACTTCCTGGGACACATTCAGTGACTTTCTTCTGTTTGACACAATAAGATTTCATATACCAATAGGTTAGATATTTTCGAAGTAATCTATAATGAATCTGTGATTGACACTCACATCTGCTGGATTGAATTTGGAATTGTGTATTGTATCCAGAATTGATCTACCTTTTTGTCTCTCGAGAAGATAGTACAAACACCAATATCCACATAATACTGAATCTCTTTCTTGTATCTCATCACCAGAGTATTCAAGTTGTTTACCACTTGTCAACATATATATTTGAACTTCTGTTGGCATCATCAAACCGAAAGAGTCAAAGTATTCACAGTATTTGTCCATATTCCGATAACATGACAATGAGTACCTGGTCCAATTTTTGAATCAAGATTGACTATTCCACATTCTTTGTTTTTGATTTGTCTAGGAAGATTGTCTCTTGAAAATACTCCTCTAAAATGTTTTATTCCAAGTTGTTTCACCCAATTGATTAAATCAAAGTTGGATAAGGGTTTGTTTATGAATTTTAAAGTATTGTTCCTAGAATTGGGATTGAATTGAATGGACTGTCTCTGCCCAATAGAAGTCCTTTTCCCTTTGTCTTTTTTTTTTCATTCCATAACCGATTGGGTTATCCCATGTACCAAAAACTAGGGGTGATTGCCATGGAATCATAGCGTGTTTCCCACCGCTTATGTCATCTGGAACATAAACTGGTAATGACCGTCTAGGACGGCTGTGTTCAACATGCAAACCTTTTCCAGTTAATTTTCTAATTGCTTCTATGGCCAAAGGAATTCCAATGCTGGCGAGTATTGTTCGAATACCCTTTCCAGTCTGCGCTTTTGTTGGTTTGATAACAACGTCTCCACCATACTGCATTTTTTGGATAACATCAGCCATCTGTCTCGTATTCAATAAATTTCCTACATTCAATAATTGGGATAAATTAGCATTAGGAATAAGAAATCCTCCTTTTTGTTTCTTCCCAAATAGTTTATCAACACCAATACCTGCTAATGAAGACAGAGCACCTGTTGCCAAGGCTGGAGCTGCTTTTGCTACGACTTTAGTTGCATATGGCAATAGTTTTTTTCCAATTGAAAAAAGACTGGACCAAAGAGAACCTCCTTCTACAACAGCTTTTCTGATTTGATTTTTTGATATCTTGATGTCTGAACCTTTTCCTGATCTATTTGATTTAATCAGTTTGTTGATTTGTCTCTTAGTCAACATTAGTTGATCATTTCCAGACAATTCACTATGCGTCAACCTTATTGTTACATGTGAATTTGTTGCATAAGCTTTTGCTAGCTTTTGTTTCTGACCTTGTGAAAGTGTCACTCCATGAGGATAAGTAGTCATATAATATATGTTTATACTAAATTGTATTTAATACAAACAATCATTTAATTATTTAATTATTTAATTATTTAATTATTTAATTTATTTAATTATTTAATTTATTTAATTATTTAATTAATTTAATTTAATTTAATTAATTATTTCCAATTAATTATCCATTTACATAGATCTCAGAATCAACTTTCCATCAGTCTTTCTCATTTCAACATCCTGCTCATACATAACCAATGCATACACACTGTAATCATGATCTGCTGCAGCACTCAAAGTGTATTTGAAAGTCAGTTTTGTCATTCCATCTTTTATTTCCTGCTTCTGTTTTGTCAGATCAAAGTAAATGAAAGGGAATATTGTACCAAAGTTTCCTCTTGTGAGAAGGGTACTTTCACTGAAATCATTTACAGCTTGAACATATTTGAGAACATCTCTAAATACTCTTGTTGGTTCTGTTGATGGTTTGTAATGAACCTCTGGATAATCATTTCCGTTGCCAAATTCAAGATAACAATCAGTCAAAGTTTTGTCATTACCAACTGAAAATGTGTTGTACAAGAATTTATTCTCTGTCTGAGACGAATCATTGGCATCATTGATGATGAATACAAAGACATGCCTCGGTTTGTTTATTCCTGTGGAAATACGGAAATTGGCTGTCTGCTGTCTTGTTGAATTGCCTCTCTCAACCATTTCTCTCATGTAAGTCCACTTTCTGTTGTCAAGATACTTGCTCATGTACAAAGACTTTCCCGCAGAATTGAAAACAATACGAGGAACAATTAGCTGGAATTTAGTTAGTACCACACGACAATCATCAGTAGCTTGCCAAATCAAATTGTCATCACTCTCAAGTGTTAGGTTCACCTCTACTTTTGAGTTTGGCATAAGTTCATCCCAAAAGCTCTTGAAAAAACCGTATCTGTTCAATGCAATTTCTGCATTTACAGAACCATTAGCACCATTCAACAAAGCTTTACGAAGTGCAAAACCCTTGTTGTAATTAGCTTGAGCCACCCTGTGTTCAGCATGCCTGTTGGTGTCAAGAAAGAAGAACTCATTTGTTCCTTGACTTGAAGCATAACCTTGTGAATACTCGAGTAAAGACTTGATATTTGTAGCTTGGTTAGCATCACGGCATTCATAAACATCAGGGCCATTCATTTTTACATTAATGGTGTTAATAAGAGCGTGAACTGAATTAACAATACCATTTTGATCCGCATTAGCAATGGCAGCTCCATCTGCAAGCTTCTTTACAATGAAAATGACATTAAAACGGGCATTATACCAGTCAAATGGTGTAGTCTCTCCACTGTTATCAACAACGAAACGGTAACCTGTTTTCCTCTGATGAGCATTATTTGCTACTACAGTATTAAGTGCTGTCTCTAGTTCGAACACCACATCTTAATATCGCTCGATATATTTTGAGTCACGATAGTTTGACATATATTATTGTGTTAGATAAAAGTTATTTATTTAATTTTCGAGGTCTCCCTCTCTTTCTTTTGATTACTGTTCCACTTCCACTTTTGGTCACACTCTCAGTTCCACTTTTTCTCTTTTTTAAAAGTTCTATTATTTTGTCACCAGCTTTTTTGCCAGCGTATTCACCAATTGTTGTTGCTGCTTTTTTCCCAGCTTTTTTTACCACATCAGTAACAATACCTTCACCGTATTGCTCATATTTTTTGAACTCAAACCTCTTCATATAATATTAGGTTTTATAATTCCACACCTCTCAAGAATAACTCAATATACCAATCTATCCCATTTAAATCAACTGGCTGTCTAGAAGAATCAGTGACATAAAAACGTATTGAGCTGATTGTGTGTGTTGAGGTAGGATTCCATGAAAGAAAACGAGGTTTGTAAGTGAAAGATAAACTTCTGACGAGATCTGTGACTGGAATAACAGCGATTGTATTTGTGAATTTCCATCAACAATGCTATCTATCACATTATCACAATTAATATATATTTCGTCTACTCCACGTGTTATATCAGGCAAGTTTGCTCCATATTCTGTTGCTGAAACTAATTTTGACTCAAACCCAAGTAGTTTTCTGAATTCAAGATCTCTCAGATCCACACGATAATTTTCATTGAGTTCAATCAAAATGCGGTATGTTGATAAAACGAAATATATATTGATACCATACTTGAATTTTGATTTGTCTGTTTCAGATGGATTCAGTACATGGCTATTTTTACTCATATACTCATGAATGTAACTATTGATATCGTCGTATGAATACATCTCGTCAACGAATGTTATTGTTACCCAGTTTGCACCTTTGTCGTGGCTATATTTCATTTGATTATTCCCAAAAAATTCTCTGATGTTGTACCAACTGTATGTCATATTGATAACATTCACTGCCATTTCATATTTCAAATCATTCGTTAATTTAAGAGGTGTATTGAATCTTTTTTCAAAATCGTGACTCTTGCTGACACCAATTTTGTCTCTGTTTTTACTGTTGAATCGTAATGAAATTTCTGTCATATACTTTTACATTAGATATTTCATCATTATGCTATTAAGCTCTTTGATTCCAATGACGCCCATTCTGTTTAATATATGCAATATCTTTACAAACTCATTTCTGACACTCATACTGTTGTTACCAGCAAAAATAGACCCACCAAGTAACTGTAAACGTGAAAGCAAGTCACCAACATTATTATAATGAACAACACCTGCTCCATATTGTTTTCTCTTTCTCATTCCTTGCCCTGTTTTGTATTTGTAAGAAGCTAATACATCTGCAATCGTTTCTCTGTATTTTTTCAAAGTTTGTAACTCTCTATCATAAGAGTCTTTATCTTCTGGTGTTTTTGCAGATCTTTTTTTAGGTCCAATCATCCTGGCGATTTCTACAGCTTTTTTCTTTTCTTCAAGAAGTTTTTCTGGGCTGACTTGAGTTAAATCATTTGGTTTCATAAACTTATAATTTTTTAATATAATTCTGTCATCTTTATTGAAATTGTTATCGATCGCTAATATGTTGGATTTTTTAACTTCAACATTATTCTCATCTGTTGGTGCTTCAATTGCCAAAGGAAGTTCCTCACCCATTATAATTGCTCTGCGATTAGCTTCAATAACATCATCAAGTCCTTGTGTTAAAACCTGTTGATTTTGTTTCAACTGTTCAATAACTTCATCCTGTTTTTTGTCGACACTTTCTTTCGCACTCTTCTGGACATCAATAGAGGGTTTCAGTAATTCTGATGTTTCATCATAAGCATCCTGTTTTCTGTTTTCATAAGTCTTGATAACCTCAAGAACTTCTCTAGTTTTATTTCCAGCTTCAATTCCACTTTTAAGAACCCTTTTCATACGTTCTATATCCATATACAATTGTGTTAGACTAATCTAAACTATTAACATATGGAAATTCCAAATTATGACATTATTCAGGATTCAAATAATTCATTCAGACAGTTGTATCCGTATATGCCAAAAGATACATTCAGAATGTTATTGGCTGGAAATTCTGGATCTGGAAAGACAACCTTGTTTTTGCATCTGATTATGGAACCGTTGGTCTATTATGATCAAATACATCTATACGCCAAGAACTTGGATCAAGACAAATATCAATATTTACAGCAAGTGATGGATGGAATAAGCAAACAAGTTGGTTACCCTGTTTTGATTTGCAGTCAAGATGAGATACTCCCTGTTGAACAAATTAAAGACACTGATTTGCAGCGACTGGTTGTGTTTGATGATTTCGTGACTGATAAAAAACAAGATCAAATCATAAGCTATTTCATTCAGGGCCGCCACAAAAATTGTTCAGTACTGTATCTAACACAGTCATTCTACGGTTGCCCAAAATCTGTTAGACTTAATTGTAGTCATTTCTGTCTTTATGATTTCCCATCCACAAGAGAGAGAAACTGTATCTCCCAAGAACTAGCAATCGATAAGCAGAAGTATATTGAAGCAACCAAAAAACCTTATTATTTCTGTTATATTGACAAACCAATGAAAACAGTGAAGAGAAACTTTTACGGTTTAATATAATCTAATATTATATGGCATATCCAATTTATTGTCCAGAACTATATGACATGAGTCATACAAAAGTTAACAAACGTAACAATGGTAACAATGGTAACAATGGTAACAATGGTAACAATGACAACAATGATAACAATGACAACAATGACAACAATGACAACAATTGATAGAACAAACTTTACTGTGTTATCTAATCTAATATTATATGGGTGCTTTTAATGCTCCAATAAATCAAGATAATACAAAAACTGGTGAAAGAGGTCCAGCAGATCCGATTGGTCCAAAAGGTGATAAAGGTGATATAGGTCCAAAAGGTGATAAAGGTGATACTGGTGCTGCAGGACAAACAGGCGCAATGGGCCCAACTGGTCCAAAAGGTGATACAGGATCTGTGGGTCCACATGGTCCAAAAGGTGATAAAGGTGATACTGGTGCTGCAGGACAAACAGGCGCAATGGGCCCAACTGGTCCAAAAGGTGATACAGGATCTGTGGGTCCACATGGTCCAAAAGGTGATAAAGGTGATACTGGTGCTGCAGGACAAACAGGCGCAATGGGCCCAACTGGTCCAAAAGGTGATACAGGATCTGTGGGTCCACATGGTCCAAAAGGTGATAAAGGTGATACTGGTGCTGCAGGACAAACAGGCGCAATGGGCCCAACTGGTCCAAAAGGTGATACAGGATCTGTGGGTCCACATGGTCCAAAAGGTGATAAAGGCACTGTTGGTTCAAGAGGGCCACAAGGTGATAGGGGTTTGAAAGGTGACAGAGGTTTGAAAGGTGATACTGGCCCAAAAGGCGATACAGGAGAAAGAGGTCCGAAAGGTGATACAGGATCTGTGGGTCCACAAGGTCCACAAGGTGATGGATTCACATTAACACAAGGTGGTAATTATGATATCAAAAACAAAAAATTGGTTAATGTAGCAGAACCAACTGCTGACAAAGATGCAGCCACAAAAGAGTATGTTGATGACCTTATTTTATCAGCATCTGGTACTCAACGCAACCCATTCGCTTTTCTGTTAAAAGACATATCCATGTCTTCTGCAGTCAGTGGTGTGGAAAACCTTCAAATTGAGAATTTTGACAGATCACCATACCACATAAACAAGTCCTCATTGTCTTTTATCATTTCACAAAGTGGTAACTTTACATCTAAAATTCGTTTTGATTTTTCATCTTTGAGTAAAGGACAGTACACATTTGTTACTGAGTTTTTCCCACCATCTGACCCTAGAAGTGCAACAATTGGATTAACCATTCTGTCTATAAACTTACGTGAGGTGGGACAGCCGTTTCAAAAAGCTTTCCTCAAAACTCCACACGTTGATGGTTACATGAAAAAACTTTTCCAGATAGAAAAAAACAGTGGTGGTCAAGCGGCGATTGAGGTTGAGCTAAGTAGCACAGCTCCTGTGTCTAACACCAAACCCACCTCATTGTTTATGGAGCCTTTGGCTATCATACCAATTTGTCTTACTTTGTCCATGACCCAGCTTATGAAATTGAAAACGGCCATGTTGCATTTGGTGGTAATGTTGACATGAAATTAAACAAAATCATCAACCTGCAGGATAATCCCTCAAACCCACAAGACGCTGTAAACAAAAGTTATGTGGACCAGAGGTTGCAAACCAAACTTGATGCAATCGCACAACAAAATCTAAATATGAACAACAATGCCATTACTGATCTTGCTCCACCCGTCAACGCAGACGATGCGGCGACAAAACTTTATACTGACGAATATTTTCTCCGACGAGACGGTTCGACTGCAATGTATGGCGATTTGTCAATGAGTGGAAATAGAGTGACGAATTTAGCGGACCCGTCGGATGAAACTGATGCAGTGAACTTCAGAGTTTTAAATCGAGCTGGAATAGCTATGAGAGCGAACACTTTATTATTGAATGGAACAAATGCGATGGCAGCAGACTTAAAACTTGGAGGGCATAAAATCATTAACTTAAAAGAAGGAACAAATAAAACCGATGCCGTAAATTTAGATCAATTAGAAAAAAGTCATATTTCATCTGCTTCTCATCCAAAGAATGCTTTCAAATATTTGATGAATGATATCGATGAAGTCAGTACTGAATATGGCTTGAAAGTTAATGGATATGTCAATTTACCTCGTTCACCGCATTTGATTTTAAAAAAGGTCATTGATGTAGACTTGAATAAAGAAGCTAATCATATTTACAGAGCTAGAATTGGATTTAATATGTACACAATAAAAGATGGAAAATACACATTTATTCTTGAATGGCTATTTCCTGATTATGAAGGAATGAATCTTAGTAGTGTAACATTCAGTGCAACTGGTGGAATTACAATTCATAAAACTGTAGGGAGAAAATGTGATAACAGAAATGAAGATCATTCGAGATATTTATTATGGATTGAAAAACCTTCAGTAAGTTCACCACCTGAATATTTATATTGTACAATACATATTAATGCTCACCCAACTTATCCAAATAAGTACAAAGTTCATTGTGTTGCATATGGTATTGATTTTGAAGCTGTAGACGTTCCATCAAGTGTTTACGACTTCGCAGAAGCTTATAAAATCGTAAATAAAAAATGCAATTACAAACTGATTTAGATTTGAATGGACATGCCTTGATTAATAATTCATCAAACTTATTTGATGGTGAAAATGGTGAATTGACAATGCTAAATAATATTAATATGAACAGCTTTCTTATAAGTGAGGCTAAACTTGGCGGTGATTTAAATCTGAATGGCTATAGAATTCATAATAATAGTTTGAATCTATTTCGTTCAAGCGTTACAGGTGTAATTATGGAAACAGCTTTCGATCTCGGAGGATTTGCTCTCTATCAGCCAAAATTAGGAGGTGATCTAGATCTGAATGGGAATGGAATAATTGGTCAAATACAATATTTAAATTGCTTTGTTAAAGCCAAACAAGGACATAATAAGAATACTTTGAAGCCTTTATTAATTAATGGCGCTGAATTTTTAGTTATTCATAACAATAACTTTTATATTAAGAATATGTATATAATACAAGGAACAAAACCCGGAATATTCTACTTCAAGAAAAAGAATGAAGGTGCTGGGCCATTGCCATTACCAGCAGCTTTTTTCGAATATAGAATTCCTTCTATGAGTAGAAACATAAGAACAGTTGCAGTCAATAAATCATTATCGAGAGGCTATTTTATAATTGACTATTCACATCCCAATAGTGGAGCATTTGATACAATATTCACACTTGAAGTAATTATGAATTAATCTAAATTAATATTATAATGGGATTATTTAATCATCCACTAAATCAAGACAATAAAGGTGATAAAGGTGATACTGGTGCTGTTGGTCCCAAAGGTGATACTGGTGCAATTGGTCCTAAAGGTGATAGAGGTGATGCTGGTGCAATTGGTCCTAAAGGTGATAAAGGTGACAAAGGAATTGGTTTTACATTAACACAAGATGGTCACTATGATCTTGGAAACAAACATTTGACTAATGTAAAAACAGGCGATGATTCTGATCATGTTGTAATCAAATCACAAGTTTCAGATATTGTCAGAGATAGTTTTTTGGATTTATGGGTTTCTGAATTCATCAGATTATACTCTAAATGTACTTATCAAATCGACAGAGCGAATAATAATTTTTTAGATATGAATTCAGACAGAAAAGTTGAAACATTGTACGATCTCTCGAATGAAGAAAATAATGCAACACAATCAACTTTAAACATAAGACCCACTGTTTGTAACAAAGCTAATAAACATAATGGTCGTTATTATTTAGACTTTAATGGATCACAGAGAATGATAAGTCAAATCAATTGAAATAATGATGTTGTTAATATCTTCATTGTTTATAAATTAAATTCAAATACAGGTGGAAATCCATGGAAAAATGGGCTTTTTGGTCATGATAATGGAGGTTATGATAAGTTTGTCAGCTATTACAATGGTTCAAATTTAGTTATAAGTGGTGTTGATCAATCAAATTGTGTATATTTTGGTCCAGCAGCATCTATACAAAATTTCACAAAATTAGCAGATTATTCCGTAAATGATTTAGGTCAAATTAATGTTTGGCATTGTTTATCTGTTCATTGGGATAATTTATCTTCTCCAAATACAGAAAAAAGCAAAATCTATTGGAACAAAAAACATATGGGAAGTTTTACATCTGCTAATAGAACCGGTAGTCAACAAATGACTTTTGGTGATTTAAATCCAAATTCCATCGCACCTTTAGACGGTTGTATTATTTTTTTCTGTGTTTACTTGGATTCTATATTAGACGAAAAAACAATTTTAGATCATCACCACGTTTTAATGCAACGATATAATATATGATAGAAGACGCAATCAAATATGTAACTACTTCTACAAAGAAACCAAACAACAACATGACAGTGTTTATGATGTCATACTGAAATCAGCTTTAGTATATCAATATCTGTACCATAAAAATTTCGGGGTATTCATATCAGTCAATGATGTCCTCGAACTAAATAATAATGATATAGGTCTAATCGGACCTGGCAATGGCTGTCTTACATGGTTCTTTGAAACAATATTCAGTCCGTCGCACATAATGCACTCACACAGCATTTTGCATGATGCTTTTGGTCGATTTTATGACCATAATTCATTAGACCGAGGGTACACATATGTCATACCCAAAAAGCTCACACCAAGATGGATAAAAAGATCTCCATTATGTGGCCAGATATCTGGAATACTTTATTGCATATTCAAGAGAATTATAGTATAAACAATATGTATGAAAGAGCGAAAAAGCATATTCAACTGGAACCATATTTCAGGTGAATTAACAGAAGATCAGGTAAATGAATTAAAATCCTATTACCGAACATATCACAGAAAGTGTTGGGCTCATAAACAGGCGGTTAAACGGTTCAAAAAATGGAAATTACTGGGGAATTCCTTGTCCATCATCTTTGCAACTGGGGGTCTCGCCACAAGTGTGGCAACAGGTGGTGTTAGTTTGGTAGCCATCAGTACAGCAGCACTTTTGATACAAGGGTGGATGAAGCATAAAAACCTAGATTTGAAAATCCAAAATTGCACATATGCTTATCAAAGCTATCAACATCTACTCAATTCAATAAAAGACAAGTTGAGAAGTGGTGATTTTGATGCTTCAAGTATACAAATCTCAATGAAGAATATCGATGATTATGTGACTGATAATAGTCCAATTATTGATAAGTACCTACTGAAATATGATGAAAAATTCACTGCTTGATAATACGAATAATCTTATCAAATCTCAACATTAGAATGTCAACCCAATATCGATCATAAAATCCAAGCGTCTTTTTTGATCTAGTAACTATTATTTCATCAAATGGAAGATCAAGCATTAAAATATTTGCTTAAGCATAAATTTAGTGCTAATCATTCTTTTACGTTTATTGTTCACCAAGGGAAGCACTTTGTCTATCTCTTCGAATATTTTAAATATTTTACCCTTATCTTTTACAGAAATTTGAAATCCATTCTTACGACATATACCATTTACCACATTTTCAATATGGTACTTCCGATGATATACAGATTTTCGCCGTATTTTATACATATTATCATGAAAGTCAACGTACTCCTTACAATAATCATAACCATGAACTGAACCACAATTTAGACAAACATTTTCACCATCATCATTAAACATTTTCTGTTTATCACAGCATGGAACTGCCACACTACTAACAACTTCTACCAATTGCTTATCACAAAAAGGACATGTCAACTCCCCCATATTCTTCAATTCATTGTGGATTACTGAATTACAACTCATTCTATACTATTATCTGAGATATTATTTTATTATGTTATTAACACATGACGTCACGGCACAGCTGTGTCGGTCAGAGATAATGCGACCGTCTCGTGATGAGTCATTCCTGTTTTTCCGAGAATTTCAAAAAGAACAACTATAGATTTCATCAGATTGAGCAACTATAGATTTCCACCAGATTGAACAACTATAGATTTCCACCAGATTGAACAACTATAGATTTCCACCAGATTGAACAACTATAGATTTCATCATGTGCTGGTACCAGAAATTTATAAAAACATACAGATTACCAACAAATGACGAGTAGTATGGAGTTGGCTGGGTAAGAGCACAAAACTGTGCTCGTACCCCCAACTCCTATACTACTCCAGTAAGTGTCGCTACGAACTGCACACGCGTGTCCCTCATTTCTTGCCATTGATTTTACTTTAATTTGATGAAAATTCTCGCTCGCTTCCAAGTTTGCTTCAAAGTCGGCAGCGGTCCGTACTTGGGGTCCGGATGGGAAAATCCGGACCGCTGCTGCGCGCGCCATCAGCGAATTAGATTCAAGGATTTTGGATTTCAGACCGCTGAGATGCTTCAGAAAAAATAAATTTGCTTTAATCCTCACCTTGCAAGTTGTATCCGTTGCGGTTTTGAGATAGACAGTAAGCATAATTTTATGACAAGGTTTGTGTGACTTTTCTCCCCAAAAGGCCAAGTGATACCCTGCTAAAGTATGCTCCATCCTTTTCATGAACTCGAAGGCCCTTACTTTTAGGTCGAAGTAGTTTTAACATTCTCTGCTTTAAATCCGTTGCGGTATCCAGAAGCAAAACCATCGTACATTTCATTTAACCAGGGGCACCCACCGAGCTAAATCAACCAAAAGCTGTAGAAAGGCATTTTTAAGCACCTTACGGTGTTTGAAGTCTGTTTAAAGCGATGTTTTCATTATCTAGAAGAACTTCGTCTGTTCGGATTCCCTAGCTGAGATTTTAATTGCCGGAAAATGTTAGGGAACAAAATCTGCCTTTGAGAAAATGCAAGCTGAAATGAACTATTTACGAACTTTCTAGGGAACTAGTTTCTTTCCGAAAATGCTACCTGACGTTTTCGACTGCCAAAAACAGCAATTACGACCTTTCCGAAAACCTCAGGGGCTATGATTTCCGAAATACGAATCTTTTAGGCGACGTTTTAGTTACGAAAATCCGAGTGCACTCTTAAATCGACGCCAAAAGAGCAAGGCGAATTACCCTCCATCGAATAGATATCTACCGAAACTTGTCGTTGGGTACCCCTGATTTAACATCCCAAGACAAAAATCAATGCTTTTTGATCTGCAATATCTCCACAGAAAATTATCCAAATTTCCTGCAAAACATCTCGTTCGGAAGATAATTGACTCCACCTCTGTCGCTTTTCAAATTCTGGTAAGTATTTTGGGCCTGCAACTTTTATTTAAGTGTAATAATGTACACGAAAAAAATACTCAATTTTTATTGGCTAAAGAAGCAGTGCAGCACTGCTTTTTGGCTGTCTGTTTGGAGAAAGTAATGTGTACAGAAGGGAATCACTGACGAAATCGAAAATTATGAGTCCGTTGAACTTATATAACACTTTGCTCAAGCCATTTTACGCGGAGAAAACAAGGTAGTTAATGATTATACAGCACTTGATATACACTCGAAAAACCTTGTAGCTATAACCTACAACTTTTCAAAAACTTTAGAAACATTGACAAAACTGTTGTTTTGACCTACGCGTGATGAATAAATTATTTTTGCACGTGATTCACCTGCGTTGCTTATGCAACACAATTTTTTTCGTGTATATTATTAATATGTAATCACATGATTTTTCTTGTGCAATTTGGAATAAATAAGCACTTGTTAATTTTTTCAAAGACCACAAATTTTGTGAGTCCAAAAAAATTTACTGGTGCTTGTTTATTCCAAACTGCACTCGAAATCATTTGATTACCTGTACTAAACATCGTTGTATTTCACCCTTCCATCTATATCCTGATTGTGAGCCCATGTCACATCACTTTTTAACAGCGGCTTATACCATTACAAAGAGGTCTCAAAGTAATCTGCACGAAAAAAGCACGTCCCGAGATTTCCCGTCATGTGATGATGAGAATAATGCATGATGCATGAATACGATGATCCTGCTGATGATGATGGTGGTGGTGGTGGTAATGATGATGATGATGATGATGATGATGATGACTATTGGATTGTCAGTCAATCTGGCTTATCGGCAACGTAATAATTTGGTTAACATTAGTACTCCACGACGCTATGCCCAACAATTAGCCACTAAATCGTACTTTGATCTATTATTTCATTTGCCCTTACTTTATTTGGAGGAATTTAGAAAGATAATCATCTCAGTGTTAAGCACCTCGTTGGCTATACTCCGTCGCATTTGCAGCGTGCACCAACGGGATAAGTATCATACGTTTGAACTCTTGTTATTAGGCCATCGTAACTTGATTACAAATAAAATTCATACAGTGGAGATATACATAACAAACCTATGCATTTCATACAGACTTGAAGCTTCGTATGCTAGGCAACATGCATTTTCAAAAGTGATCATTACAGTTTTTGAAAACTGACTATATCTTTTGTTTATCTCACCTCTTTGTGTTTTATTTCTTATTATAATTTTATTAACTCGGCTTAAAGTTAGGTCCTTAATTGACAACATGGCCTTCTCGAGTCTCGAATAACATAAACATTACTTTACTGAAAATCTTCGTTCGTTCCCTCAGAATCTATGTGGATTTATTCTTTGAGTTATATATTTCTCAAAATTTACCGTTTTCGTGAAAATTATGTCATACAATTTCTCTTGACAAGATTACTCAGCTGCCATTCTTAGTACATCTGTGTTTTTCTCATTTTCATAGCAAGGCTGCGGTGAAAAGTATGTTTCATGATTTGTATCCTGGTGTTTATATTCCCGTTACTTACATGGTTATGCTACTGTTTTCCTCTCAAAATTCAAATGACTTTGCTCATGACGAGACGCAGCGAAGTCTATCTGGAAGTATTACAAAGGAATGCGGGGTTGTGGACCCCGCATTCCTTACATATTTGAATTTCAATCTGTCAGTGAGTCAGCCCGTGTAAAGTAGAAGGCGTGAAAATTCGAAAGTGCGGCTGTCAAAACTAATTTTTGTCACCGGAAACACTGTGATTGAGCCGTGAGAAAATTAGGATCACTTTCTATGCGGCGGGGAGACTGAGAAAATGACGAGACAACAAACAATAATGCAGAAGTCCAAATCACGCATTCGTTTTTTTTTTATTTTTTATTAAGAAAACCCGGCCGAATTAGGAAAGACCGGTAAACTCGCCTGCGCCTCCACAACTCGTTCGCTTCCTGGTAGGCGAGTTCACTCAAGTAATGTATGTTCAGTTATAACTGTAATTTTTCATTTTGTGAGCGTTTACAATTATAGCACGTTTTCCTTTGTCTACGAAAAATTTACTCAACGCCGGCTATGTTGATTTGATTAAATTTCCGTGGATTTTCCTACGACCGTAACAGGGAGCAGTGGCTTGCAGTATTTGACGTGAGATGGATGTGAAGATGAATACAATAAATAACTGTGAGAATCTGTGACTTTGGAGAGCACACTGGTACATAAGTTGTTGCCACGGATAGAAACTTTGATATCAAGAAGAACCAGCGAAGCTTCTGTGATTTCTCAGGTATATTTCAGAGCCGGATGAGAGGAATTAACTGAGGTTATAAATTCATTGAGTTCCTCAAAACACTGCACCGATGCCGTCGTCAATGTAGTGACCGTATAGTTCAGGTTTAGGGTCTTTGTATTGATTGAAGAATTGGTGCTCAGCGTATAACCTACAAAAAACAAAAACAAAAAGAAAAAAAGAAAAAGAAAGGCGTAGCTGGGTACCATTTTTGTGCTTATCGCCACACCATTAATTTGCTTTTAATAGTTATCAGCAAATGAAAAAGAAACAACGGTCGGCGGGGGGGGGGAGGCGGAGGAGGTACTCCCTTATTTGCGCTATATCAGGTATATGGGGCACCAAAGGGTATGGAGTTTTAGCCGTGTTGGTCTGAAATAGGTTATCGATTTTGAATATTTTGGTCTGAAATAAGGTATGGTTTGTACACTCGTCTCGGATTGGGTATACTTTTTTAGAAGAAGCTACTTCTTCGTCAGTAGGCGATAAGACCATCTGCAAAAGCCCTTCTTTTTTGTCCTTAATTATCTTTTATCTTTTATCGCGCATATGAAATAAGTCTGAAACAGGGTATCAATTTTTGATCAGGTCTGAAATAGGGAAGGGAGAACCGCTGTTTTTGTTCTGAAATAAGGTAAGTGTTTCGGGAAGGGGGCCGCACGCCCTACCCAGTTTTTCTGGGAGCACACTCCGATGATACATGTGGATGCCACTGGTAACCTTGGTGATACTTGAACAGTTAAAATGAAAATAAAAACAAGAGTTCTTAAAGGCAACAGTAACACACTCCGACGAAACATCTGGATGCCACTGGTAACCTTGGTGATACTTGAGCAGTTAAAATGAAAATGAAAACAAGAATTGTTAAAGGCAACAATAGCACACTCCGACGAAACATCTGGATGCTACTGGTGACCTTGGTGATACTTGAGCAGTTACAGTAAAATGAAAATAAAAAGAAGAATTGTTATAGGCAATAGTAGCACACTCCGACGAAACATCTGGATGCCACTGGTAACCTTGGTGATACTTGAGCAGTTAAAATGAAAATGAAAACAAGAATTGTTATAGGCAACAATAGCACACTCCGACGAAACATCTGGATGCTACTGGTAACCTTGGTGATACTTGAGCAGTTAAAATGAAAATGAAAACAAGAATTGTTATAGGCAACAATAGCACACTCCGACGAAACATCTGGATGCCACTGGTAACCTTGGTGATATTTGAACAGTTAAAATGAAAATGAAAACAAGAATTGTTATAGGCAACAATAGCACACTCCGACGAAACATCTGGATGCCACTGGTAACCTTGGTGATAGTTGATCAGATATAATTAGAATGAAAACAAGAATTGTTAAAGACAACAGTAGCACACTCCGACGAAACATCTGGATGCCACTGGTAACCTTGGTGATAGTTGATCAGATATAATTAAAATGAAAACAAGAATTGTTAAAGGCAACAGTAGCACACTCCGATGAAACATCTGGATGCTACTGGTAACCTTGGTGATACTTGAGCAGTTACAGTAAAATGAAAATAAAAAGAAGAATTGTTATAGGCAATAGTAGCACACTCCGACGAAACATCTGGATGCCACTGGTAACCTTGGTGATACTTGAGCAGTTAAAATGAAATGAAAACAAGAATTGTTATAGGCAACAGTAACACACTCCGACGAAACATCTGGATGCCACTGGTAACCTTGGTGATACTTGAACAGTTAAAATGAAAATGAAAACAAGAATTGTTATAGGCAATAGTAGCACACTCCGACGAAACATCTGGATGCCACTGCTAACCTTGGTGATAGTTGATCAGATATAATTAGAATGAAAACTAGAATTGTTAAAGACAACAGTAGCACACTCCGACGAAACATCTGGATGCTACTGGTAACCTTGGTGATAGTTGAACAGTTATAATGAAAATGAAAACAAGAATTGTTAAAGGCAACAGTAGCACACTCTGACGAAACATCTGGATGGCACTTGTAACCTTGGTGATAGTTGATCAGATATAATTAAAATGAAAACAAGAATTGTTAAAGGCAACAGTAGGACACTCCGACGAAACATCTGGATGCTACTGGTGACCTTGGTGATACTTGAGCAGTTACAGTAAAATGAAAATAAAAAGAAGAATTGTTATAGGCAATAGTAGCACACTCCGACGAAACATCTGGATGCCACTGGTAACCTTGGTGATACTTGAGCAGTTAAAATGAAAATGAAAACAAGAATTGTTATAGGCAACAATAGCACACTCCGACGAAACATCTGGATGCTACTGGTAACCTTGGTGATACTTGAGCAGTTAAAATGAAAATGAAAACAAGAATTGTTATAGGCAACAATAGCACACTCCGACGAAACATCTGGATGCCACTGGTAACCTTGGTGATATTTGAACAGTTAAAATGAAAATGAAAAAAAGAATTGTTATAGGCAACAGTAGCACACTCCGACGAAACATCTGGATGCCACTGGTAACCTTGGTGATAGTTGAGCAGTTAAAATGAAAATGAAAACAAGAATTGTTATAGGCAACAATAGCACACTCCGACGAAACATCTGGATGCCACTGGTAACCTTGGTGATATTTGAACAGTTAAAATGAAAATGAAAACAAGAATTGTTATAGGCAACAGTAGCACACTCCGACGAAACATCTGGATGCCACTGGTAACCTTGGTGATAGTTGATCAGATATAATAATAATGAAAACAAGAATTGTTAAAGACAACAGTAGCACACTCTGACGAAACATCTGGATGCTACTGGTGACCTTGGTGATACTTGAGCAGTTAAAATGAAAATGAAAACAAGAATTGTTATAGGCAACAGTAGCACACTCCGACGAAACATCTCGATGCCACTGGTAACCTTGGTGATAGTTGATCAGTTATAATGAAAATGAAAACAAGAATTGTTAAAGGCAACAGTAGCACACTCCGATGATACATCTGAATGCAACTGGTAACCTTGGTGATACTTGGTGATACAGTTAAAATGAAAACAAGAATTGCTGAAGGCAACAGCAGCACACTCTGACAATACATCTGGATGTTACTGGTAACGTTGGTGATTCCTGAGCAATTTGTTATTATTATTATTTTTTTATTTTATTTTATGCTATTTGAGACTAGATCAACAGATTGGAAAAGATGCAAATTGTTTACATCTTTTCCAATCTGTTGATCTAGTCTTAAATAGCATAAAATCAAAAAATATACAAAATAAATTTCTCAGGAAAAAGTGCCATCTTCTCAATGGGGAGTGCATGCCCCACAGTATCTTCTACATTTCCCAAGATATTCATTTTTGTGGGACCTGAAAAAAAAAATGGACATTTGTCATAAATGAGCTGCTGACTGCATTGACACCAACCAGCAAAAATACATGTAAGCCATTGATTTCCAGTTACGAAACATCCCCAGAGGATTTTTTTAATGTTTAGTCTTAACCATTTTACATACCTGAAATTGAGCTAACATGGATATTGTGTTTTCCAATTTCTGTTTGTTGTCCAGTCTTCTTTTGCACCGTCAGTGGGTCCCATTGAAGGACTCTGGACCATAACTTTTCAGTGCCCAGTTAGCCTCCTGCAGGGAATTACATGTAATCTTGTAGGCAACAAAGCCAAAGAATCAAGAAGATGCTCAGTATTTTGTCTTTCCATATGTGACATTGCAAAGAGTTGAATACTACTCAGCTCCTCCTCCAACAAAAATTCAAGATAATCATGTATCCCGGTTGATCCGTAGGAAAGGAGAGGGATTTGAGAACTGTGATACTTATAAAGAGATATAATTAATGCCTAAGGTGGGGAAATTTGATCCAGTTTTACCAAATTTCAGGCCCTAGTGTGGGATTTTGACCCAAAATTATTTTGAAAAGTCAAATGTCCTAATATGTCCGAGTTACCCCCTCTTGTTCTTATAAACATTGATAAGTAGCAAACTACAATTTTATCCTGTTCTAGGAATCCCTCTTATCCCCCTCAATAAGGTTTAAGACATGAAAATAACTTGTTTCAGGAAATGTGTGCGTAATTTATGAGTGACATTGTGCGAATTTCGTAAAAGGAACGGGAATTACCTTTCGTTGACGGGGTCTGTTGTAGTATTTTGGTCCTCAGATAGTGAGTATTTACTCCTCTGTCGCGAAATCTGTTCCTTGGGATTTATTTTTCGTGCTACAAGAACTATTGCGCGCTACTCGCAATGGAAAGCCGCTGATCTGTGTTTCCGAGTGCAAGGTTCGCAGAAAAAAAATTAGAATTTCTCTAAGCTTACCTTTTTGGGGCAGCTACTTGGCAGGGTTAGTAATAAGCAGCCAATGTCTTCATCCATTTCTTGTGAAACAACCGATGATGACCCTGACATTTGCAAACGGCGATTCGTTTGAGTCTTCATCACAGGATTCGAACTACTCGCGGCCGTGCGAGTACTCGTTTATACGTCGGCTTGAGCTTCGCAAAGTACGCTAATGACAAGGCTGTTTAAAAAGCATCTTAGCTGCTCAAAGATCTCCTCTTGATATAATTGCCAATCTCGTACACGGAGAAAGGAATGTCGCAATTAATCCAAACGATGAGGCAACGATTTCATCCTCTGAAGAAGCTTTTCCGTGATACGGTTCTCCATCTATCGTCTGTAAAGCTCTTCGCCTTGAATACTCGGACAATATCCTCCGGAAAGCGTGCTGGCAGGGAATATTCCTCGAGAAATATTCCTCGGAGCCATCGACACACTTCTACGTGGCTCGGTTTTCTCAAATGACTGCAGAAACGAGACAACGTGACTGAACGCACGTCAATCGTCAACACTAAATTTAATACTGACATATTAATCCTATTTGATCCGTGTTTACCTCTCTTTGTTGACATAAGTTTAATTAAGGAGTAAACCGCAATTTTAATTAGTTCGGAAATCAAGTACTTCCAGTTTAGGCCCACTTGCGTCTCCTCATGCACAAACATTTGTTAATCTACCACATTCGGCATCGTAATAATATTACAGTGCAAATATCTGGCCATGAATTATTGTCAGTTGTTGGTTTATTTATGTTTTGCCGAGCTCACAACAGCTAAAGAGACCTGCTCACCAAAACAAGTTCTTCTTTAGAAATATTTCGATTTGTCCAGAGTAACTTAATTTTCAATTTGTATTTGACGCAAATAGAATCAAGCAACTTTAACGATATCTTCATTACGAAGATATATATATAAAAAAAGAATAAAGGTCATTGCTACGTTTTGAACGGCCTGAGAAGTTGGGTGCTTTGTGCTTTGTGAACTGGTGTATTATACTCTTACATTACTTTTCATTCGAGAGGCAACACAATGGCTAGCTTTGAGAGCGACCTCACAAAAGACTGATATGTAGATAATATAAGAGTTCACAAACAACCCTGATACCACTTCAACTTGGAATATTATTTTTACTGGGTGTCGGTCATGAATAAACTGAGTCACCGTCTCCTCCAAGATCAATATATTTAGAATAAAAACAAACAAACAGGAAGGATTAAATAACCATTGTAAATGTCCATTTGTGCTTTTCTGTCTATTTTTCCTGTGGTTTAATCTAGTTGCCGTTTCGCTAACGCACTTAAAACTAAGGGATTGAAAGTAGAATTGGACGTTAGCGGCCGGGGTAGAGTGTATTCTGTGGCCAAGTATGGACTCCACCTTAGTTACTTTTGGGCAAATGTAATTTTCGTGATCCCATCGTAGTCACTTTCTGTTTATGCATCTACCTTGTAAAGTCTTTTAAGTGGGTCACCCTAAAATGAATCGACGCATTTGTTAAACTGAATGCAGAATACTTTACTTTTCATCTACAGTGCAAATATTCTGGTACATTTACGCCCAAAATCCCGAAAATGTGGGACCCCATTGTAGTAACTCTCTTGAAAATGCAACCTCATTATAGTCAATCCAGTCGTGAAAATGCGACCTCATCCAGCGGCACATCGTTATTAGCCTATTACCAGGAAGTGCTACCCCCCCCCCCACCCCTGGGGTTAGCGGCGGCCGTGATTGAAGGGTACAAATTTACAACAGTACAATAGCATAATTTATTCCCATACACTCATGGGAACTTAGGAAGACACTCACAAAACGGAGTTCAGTTGGTAAGTAAATTCCTCTAAAAACTAGCCCATGTTTTTCTTATTACTCGTGCCTGAAAGGGTCTAGGATCCGGCTATGAATCTTTTTATTATTATTATTTTTCGTCTTCGTGTCGCGATTGGATCAGTGATCTGTGACCAAATCTCGAGTCTCGGCTCTGTGATTCGGCTGTGTTTTTTATCACTATCATTATTATTTGTATTTTTTTTATTATGTCAGGAACTGGCCACCGCCCGTGCCCAACATGTTTTTGCATAAATACACTATTTTCTCCTCATCTGTTATGCTGAGTTTATATGGAGCAGTGTATCCCGACACATCCATACACACTGTATTTTTCCAGGGACGAGTTTAGGCTAATTGTAGCCTCTTGTTTAATTTACTTTGTAACACAGTAAATTTGGGTTAACAAAAGTTGGCGCATAGAAAGAATGTTTTATGCAACTGTGACTATAAATTAGATACAATCGTCGTCAGATTTACATCAACATTCCTTTTACTTTCTCGCCGTTATAATCAATAATCTGTTCGACACAACTAAAAGCTATCAGATTGCATAGAGATTTCAATAGTCCTCTTTCCTCTTATTATTCTACTCTCAGTAAATGATTGTTGAGTCCAAAGATATGAGGAAAGGAAATTCATTTAAGAAATAATTTCGCTCTCTTTTAGCAAAATAAGAGGCCATAACGCAGTTAAAACCTTGCAAATTAGTCAAAATACAGCATATCCGTGGACTTAAAAAACTCGGGACAAAAAAATGGAATCCTGTTGAAAACGTGGTACTTCATCAGGCTCCAGTGTAAACTGAAAACGATCCAACAAGGCACAAACCTTTTCCACGTGCCTTGATTAAATTTTCATTTACCATTAGTCAGGAGCCCATTGCATCAGTATGGTGAGGTTATGCTGTAAGCGTAAGGGTCCTTTCTTGGTATAAAATAACAACTAAGTCGTAAACTTCTTTTAATTTGTTGCTATTTTGAGTTTATTGACAGAAGTTAACAAGTATACAACTGTATGTCGTCAGATTTCATTCGCAAATGAGTGATTTTTTTAAAGCAGTGTTCCACATTGCTTTTTACCAGCATTGATCTCCTTGTAAAATCACCTACATAGAAGTAATTGTGCCCTATAGTTAAGTTTCATTTAGGTTCGCGCTACTTAGAAATCTACAGAAAACAATCAATGTGGACATGTCTACATCTCCAAAAACAATAGCTACACCACTGGTGATCAAAATCATAATAATCGTGATTTTACTTTGAATAATTAATACCTTAAACAATTAACAAATTACAGAATTCAGAAAGTCTTCCACTAATAGCCCATTTTACAGTTGTATGCTCAGTGACATGGCCTTTGAATGGAAGCGAGGCTGGAGGTGACCTTGTTTTGATACAAATGTCTCTCTCTTTCTCATGCAAATGTGGACTACTTATTATAAGAACAGCATGCTTAAAATGAGAAAAGCAGTGTGGCCTGAATCAAAACCACTCAAAGACTTGGTCACTGAGCACACAACTGTAAAATCGGCTATTCATGAAAGTTCTTCTTTTGTAGCGGAGCTCGGGCCGCCAAGCGGAGCACCATACCTATAGAAACCCGTCAACTGCTTTTCTCACGGTAATCATAGCTAGCGGTATTGCTCGCGGGCGTCACCGCACGACGACGACGACGGAATTTCCCAATGATTAACAATTATTCACCGAAGTGGAGGTGAATAGTGGTGGATATTTACCAAGCCACAAAGCGGCGAGGTAATTATCCACCACTTTCACCGACATTGAGGTAAGTAATTGTTTTAGTATATACCACACAAGCTGAATAATAAGCGGACCAAATAAAAACATTACTTTATGTGTGACAATATACCGAAAAGCGATCGGAAATTGTAAAATCTCGCGCGCCGGCTGCTCGGAGGTGAATAGTACTTGCTAATCACCTCCGAGTTAACCAATCAGAGCGCGCGAAAAGCACTATTCACTTGTGTGGTATATACTAATTAATAATATCCTAATAAGTAACGGTAATAAGACTAAGTGGAGTCCAATTCGGTCTATAACTGTGTCAAAAAAAATTCTCGAATGTGATTGGTTCTTAACAGCCTTTGTTTGTGTCTTAATTGGCTGCTTCAGGTCCAAACTGTCCGATTTGAGTTGTCCGATTACAAACACCTGTAATCGGACAGGCCAAATCGGACAGTTACCTTATTTGGGTATGTTGAGCAGTAGCTGCCATGTCGTGTCAGTTGTCAATCTTCGCGCTTTGTAAAATAGCGACCATTTCCGTCTGTTGTTTTGTACAATGCATTTTACAATTTAGAAAGTTGACCTCTAGAGTTTCTCGCATTTTGTTATTGGCACAATTAATTGGTAATCGGACTTCGTGTCGTACAATTCAGGGGTAATCGTGCTCGTAATTTCAAATCAGCCTCGCGCTACGCGCTCGGTCAATTTGAAATCACTCGCCCGATTACTCCTTGAATTGTACTCCACTCAGTCCTATTACCATTACTAATCATACGAGTGATAACAAAATCGGACGACCGCGCAGCGGGAGTCTGATCTCCGGGAAAAGAAGAAGAGCCAAGTTATAAAAGGGAAGGAAATTTTGCATTAAAAGACTGACAAAGGAAGCGTAAATTGTTTAATGTCGCTCTGAAATTGAAAACGATCAAAATGTATGGTGATTGTAACCAAGGTTGTGATTGGTTGATTTAAACTACAACTTTGAATGTGATTGGTTGATTTAAAATACTACTTTGAATGTGATTGGCTTATTAAACTGTCCGATAACAAACTGTCCAATAACAAAGTATCCAATAACGAACTGTCCGATAACAACTTGGCAAGTGAATTAGTGGAAAATAGGAGTTTTTTAAACCAATCACAATCGAGGAAATCGTAATTTTTATGATTATGACCATAATAATCCAACATGGCGGCCATACTCCACCTGACCCAGCTGATCAGCTAGTTTGCAGTGTACCGCTCAGCGTACATCCTTGATATAGGACGTCCGTGTCATGGCCAATTGACAGCTGTCAAAACAAAGTCTCCGCCTACCAGTATCACGTGGTCATATCGAGGGCTCAAGTTTAGAGCTCATCGAGGTCAGCTGTTTTTTTTTAAGTTGACCGCTGAGCAGGTACTGGTTTTCGATTAGATCACAGGCTCAAGCCAGGTTAATTTAACCAAACTGAAAGGCACCCAAACCAAAACGAGGCTTTATTTTCCGCGCGCTTTCTGCGGCTTGTAATTTCACATTCAGTTGGTTTCTTTATTTTGACCAAAACAACTTCATCTTCTTCGAAGTTTGTCTTTTCAGTAATTCGCGTAAAAGGCATAAAAATCAAGAACTATTTAACAGATACTCTAAGAGGTGAATTTTCAAGTGATAAAAAGGATAGCAAAAGACTTGCTTCAAGAAACGCTTAAAACTTGGATCGCCTAGCATAAGTGTGGTTGAAAAACAAAATGATTCAAGGCTTCAAGGACTTTCACTTTACCGCGGCATCTCGCAGCTCACCAAGAAAGGTCACTTAACGGTTCACTGGCATTAATGGGAGGCACGAGTAGCTCAAAGTTAGTGGAAGATGTTCTTTCTTTGGACAAACCATTTTTTTCCAGACGCGATTTTTAACTAAAGTGGACTCGTATTTTCAACCTCTACAACACAGGTGACTGAATTAAATGAATTGAAGCTTAACATTAAATGGTTTAATCGTTCTTATTTTTGTTCAGGAAAGCAATTTGTATTTTTCTCTCGACTGGATATAAATAACAATCATCTTTACTCGTTTTGTACGCAAAGAAGTAGATGAATTGTTTGTTTGTTTTGTTGTTTTCATGCAAGCGAACGAGTGTTTTCACTCCGCTTGGATGACTGTTTTCAGTGTTTTTCGACATTGGTGCCTCAACAGCGTTAAAAAGCTTTTGCCCTTAACTTATTAACAAGTAATCGCAATGAGTCCTCGTAAAATTAAGGATTAAGCCCAGACTAAACGATCAAACACTTCATTCAACATCGTGTTGGAAGATAATTTAAAATGGCTTTCCATGTTTGATCCAGATCATACATTTTCATGCACCATTTCGCTCTACGAACAAATGTTTGATCGTTTAGTCAACCCAACCAAGAAAGTGCTAAGTCAGTAAAAAGCAAACCAAATGAAGAAAATAACGTGAAAATTTCAGTGATAACACGCAAAAAGTATCCTATGTACTCGCTTTGCCTTTTGTTTGGTCAAACATTGTTTGTTTTCCTGCTAGCAGAGGTTTCTCGCCCTGGGAAATTTGTTTATCGGCTAGTCACCCAACGTTATGTTTGTCAAACACAATGTTCAGGAAAATGTTTGATCGTTTAGCCGGGGCTTTAGTATTACTTGTGTTTTGCGCGAAGAGGACAATTTCAGCAACTTCTGAAAACGCAAGTGATATTAATTCTTAATTTTTCTCGGCCCAATGCGATTACCTATCCAAACCATCGGCTTGTTTTCCTTTTTCTCTTTTCTCTGATATTTAAGCTTATGTCAAAATTGCTTAGCAATTTTTATTAACTTGTTACGAGATATGTCACTTGTCTATTTTCCCCACCTTCTCCAAAGAAACCTACAAACCTACGCATCGTCAGTGAATTTGTTTTCTTGTAATGTTTTGTTATTCTGTGGTTTGTGAATCGCGGTCAATTTCTGTTGACTGCTCTGAACGATCAGGTTCATACTCTACGGACCGTTATGTCAAAATTTAAGATTGCTTTGCAATTTTTGGAATTTATTGCCCGATATATTTTGCTACTTGTCTTAATTCTCCACCTTCGCCAAGTTTTTTGTTCGAAGAAACGTTCGCATCTTAATTTGTTTCCTTGCAATGTTTTGCTGTTTTGGTTTTCGAACTATGGTCAATTCCTGTTGACTGCTCTAAACTATCAGCTAGGTTGGTACTCCTCTTTCTTTTCCACGGAAATTTATGTCAAACTTGCTTAGTAATTTTTCTAGCTTACTACAAGCTTACTTGTCTACTTTCTTCACCCTTTCCAAGAATCTTCGAACAAACATAAGCGTCCTGTTGTTTTGGAATGTTTTAATGTTTTGAGGTTTTTGAACCGCGGTCAATTCCTGTTGACTGCTCTAGACACAAAATATCGGTGCAGGAAAGCCATGTTGTTGCAGGGACACATCCCCCCTGTGCGTTGACATTTTTTCTCAAGTTGAACTGCGTGCGACATGTTGCAGGGACACATTTTGCACAAACTTCATGTTGCACGAGTGAAAAATGTGTCAGCGCACACGAGGGGATGTGTCCCTGCAACATGTTCCTGAAACATATCCCGGGAACTTTTTCACAAGTGTGCAAACTCTGCGATTTGGTTCCTGCTACATGTCCCTGCTATATATCCCTGCAACATGTCCCTCAGTGTGTACTTAACACGATTTTGTCCCTGCTACATGTTGCAGCAACATGTTCCTGCAACATGTCTCCTCGTGTGGGCCCACCTTAAGGGGAAGAAAGTGCCTGCCGCTCACAGTCTGACTTAATGCATATTGTCAATGATATATGAAATGAATCATTTGATTTCATTTGATTGAATGCATATTCTTGCATATTAATGAGCGCTGGCGGAGGACATTTCAAGGGCAAAAGTTCAACGAAAGACCCACAATGAGATAGAAAATGGAGGCATTTGGTAAAGTGCACCGACTAATTAGGGGCCTGATTACATGGCGAATTTCAGTCCGGGTTGAAATTTCAGCCCGGTTGACCAGGCTGAGATCTTAGCTAGGCTTCCAGAACAAATTAAAAGAGGTTTGCGATTACAGGAAGATAATTTCAGCCCGGCCTGAATTTTAACCCGGGCTTAAATTTCCAGCCCGGTTTCACAAACTGGGCTGGAAATTCCAGCTCGGAATGAATGGCTGAAGAAAGTCATGTAATCGCATTCCAATTTCAGCACGGGCTGGAAAGTGAGTTTGGGCATGCGCGGTGATGATGATTTTGACGCCATTTTATTTTTGTGCAAACTGGAAGAGCCGAGAAAGAACTGGGCCCCGTAGAGTGAAGAGGCAGAGTGGGGTGGGATTGGATGTGAGGTGGGAGGGGTGGGACAGTCTAACGCCCATGATGAAATTTCAACCCCTCCTGAGATTCGCAATGTAATCGCAACAAAATTTCAGCGCGGTGGGCGGGCTAAAATTACAGACTGGACTGAAATTCCCCACGTATGCAGGCCCTAAAACTGCCTTTTCCGGATATGATATGGCTGCGTTTTGGGTCAATCTATCAGACAAAAATAAGTGAGACTTTATAACTGATGTTATTGTTTCTGTGTAAAATCGTTTTTCGTCTACATTTCCAGTCGAAAAAGGTATAGGCTTTAAGGATTGAAGACTCGAGGCTCAAAGTAGGCCTTTTTGCGGTAAAATCCACCATTTTGAAAATGGGCCAAACAGCGCATGAAAGACTGTAAAATATAATAATAACAAAAATAATAATAATAATAATAATAATAATACCTGATGCGGATGATAGTAAGAGGTTTTGGAGTGACATCTGGAGTGTAGGGAAAGAGCATAATAGGAATGCGAAATGGCTGATTAACATCAGAAATGACATTAGGAATAACCAACAAAGAGAGTTGGGGATAACATCTGAGATGATAACTGTCCATTGTAGAGAGATGCCAAGTAGGAAAGCCCCTGGCAGGGATGGTGTGCAAGGTTTCTGGTTAAAAAAGTTGAGGGCCCCTCATGGAAGAATTGCTAAACAGTTGTATATTGCACCTATCAATGGTTTGCCCCCCTCCCCCCACCGGGGGGAGGAGGGCAACCCACAGGAAATTTGAGAACCCTCATGCTTTAGTTACTGGATCTTTGGTCGGCTATAGGCACATAAAAGTGACTCAATTGCGCAATAAAAAACAATACAAGTGTTGACTGATTACGCTATATGATGCTTCGGAGACCAAGGCGAATGAATGGTGCGTATCAATCGCAAGTCATCACCCGGGCAGATTGTTTTCAAAATTAGATGACAAAATGACAGGAAATGACAGACTCTGTCTGCAATAGATATGCATCACTCTGGAAACTAAGAAAAGCCACATGTTTACCAGGACGTTCTAAGTACAGCTGTACAAGACATGTGTGTTGGATGCGCCAGAAATAGAAAATAAAAACGCAGACAACACAGTATCACGTACTGAATATCAGATTGTGCGATGTACTTTATTATCGCCAGTATTACCGGGCTAGAATAATTCTCATTCACTCTGGGTTCGGCTTGTAGTTCATGTTTTCAAACTATGTATTAGTTTGAAGGGAAAAGTGGAATTTCTAGAGTTGTTTTAGTGCTACAGTCGTCGTGAAAACACGAGACTACAGTCATTTTCGTCTTCCGGATAGGATTTCAAAAGCAGCGTACTCACGAAATGTAGTTTGATCACGTACGGTTATTCAATTTGACAAGATCGATTCGTGCTGCAATTGTACGGTGAAATTAACTGCAAATACGGTGAAAAAGGTCTCTTCTGCGCCCTGTAACTGTATAAACGGCGAGTACGCTCAGGTCGCTCAGGTCAAAATGAAACCGACAATAGTGTGTGAGCCCACTATTTAGTGGCTTGCGGTTTACCAATCACAATAACATCACAGTCACAGTAAAGCCGCGGCTACACGAGTGACTTTTCGCTCGCGCCGGTGATGCGATTTTTTCAATTTTGTCGCGTCGCCAGCGCGCGATGAAAATCTCAAGTGTAGCCACTCTTGAACTGGCAACGCGACAGGTAAAAAATCGCAAGAAAAAAATTGCGAGAAATTGAATGAGTTTAATTTTTCGCCATTCATTTTCTGCGATTTTTTGAACTGTCGCATCACCGGTACGAGGGTGGCTACACGGGTGATTTTCACCGCGCGCCGGCGACGCGACAATTTTCCAAAAAACCACATCTCCATCGCAAGCAAAAAATCGCTCGTGTAGCCGCGGCTTAAAGATTCTGCTAATTTGTCACGAAGACTGCTAATCTGTGAACCTCCACAATGGAAATAATTGGATTTACCTTTATATGGCAGTGTTTGTGTACGATGGCGCTAAATTTGAAAGTATATAGAGGTATTCATCGTCTGAAACTTTGTTAGTGGTTAGTTGAGATGGAGACGAACAGCATTGGTGTAGAGAAACACACGCTTCTTCATAGACTGTTAGCGCCTTCGTTGGATTCCAAGAAGTCTTGGTTTGCGCTGAATTCCGCTCTCTGTAGTGGTTAACCCTCGAGACTATGTTCTTCAGGTTTTGCGCAAGTATTTTCTAATGAATATTGCCAAGTAGAGCTGGACGATCTCGTCAGCGATGATGGAGTTCCCCCCTCCGCCAAATGGTTCTCGGCCGCTGGTCGACGAAGCGAAAAAGTTTATGTAGCGTCAGCCTTTGGCCTCATCCTCGGTATCCTCTGCCAAAATTCACTCCAGGGAATACCGCTCATCAATTCGGACGAATTTCAAAGGATTTTGGCTTGGATCAATAAGTTTGATCTCCGTGAACAAGAGGAAGAGCCTCATGAAATCCAGCGTCTAAAATGCCTCACGGAATCATTACAAGCACAGCTTTCTGCGACAACCAAAGAACTTTTTGCGTTGCGAGCACAGATGACTTGCGAAAAAGAGGACTCTTCGCCTGGTTTACTGCCAACTCCACTAAGCACCCCCAGCCCGCAAAAACCAAAAAGCGCGCCATTTTCCGCCCAACACATCCAGCCAAAATGCGAGAAGAGAGAGAGGACTCTGTTGGAATTGCGTGTGGACGAAAACCTTCCTCTGCTTTCAAGAAGAAGAAACTCCGGGAGACAGCTTTAAACATCATGAAGGAAGTTTCCACACTTTGCGAAAGCAATGGAGAATCCTTTGGTTCTGTCCTCGGAGAGTGTTGTTGCTTGAATGGGAACGCTGGCCATGAAGCCCGTGAAGTTGTCATTAATTCTTTTGAGTCCTTAATCAAGGAAAAAGGTGTCCAAGTAGCGTTTTACAAACTCTTGCCAGAAGGGGCGTGGGATGAGAGAGTAAAAGACTTGAGGGTTCCAGACTGGCATTACCTCCTGTTCAAACTCAAGTCTAGGATATCAGACAGTGCCTGGCAGGACTTGATCAACCTTAGAAAACTGGGAAGAACAGGGGGAGGGTTCAACATAAATGATCAGTGATTAAGCTTAATGATTTTTGTCGAGCATTCAATTTTTAGTATTGTCAAGCGCTTTTGATCATATTTTATGTTACGTGCTATAGAAATTAATAAATTATTACTATTATTATTATTATTATTAAATTTATGTCAAATGTATTGCTTCATCACCTATCATAAATCATATAATTGAATTGGCAGTTCTTTTACCCTGTTTGAATATTGGCCACTATTCATTGTTTTTGTGAAAGCAAAGTTTCACTGTGCAACAGTGTCCTTTGCTCTTAAAGGGGCAGTGTCACGCTATTTTACCATCACTTTAAAAAGCTTAAAACTGCCAATGCATCCGTGGAAACCTTAAAATAATGGTCTAGTTTTGTGCCAAAGACTGTAGTATTGCATTGACACCATAAACTTCTGTATTCCATGTAAGATGACGAGGATGGAAATGGGTTGAAATTTGAAAAAAACTTGCCAGTTTTTTCAAAATTTCAAGCTATATATTAAAAAATCACCAAAAAAATTATTATGGTTAGTCCTTCCTGCCAAAATTTCCTTGGAATTCATCTTGCTGATTCTGTAGGAGCATTTTTTGCACGATAACAGGTAAAAGGCAGTAGGTTTGGCAGAATTGAACCAAAAACAGCAAAAATCCCGGTGACAGTGCTCCTTTAAGAGGCTCGATGTTTTCCAGGAGAGTTCATTTAGAGTTGTCTGACATTGACTAAGATATAGAAAAAGAGCATGCTAATATTTGTTAAGGCAATGGAGAAGGCTTTTTCTGGGGAACTCTAGCCAAAGCCAGGAATACTGAGCCAAGAAGTGTTTAGCAGTTTTGCAGTTGACATTATTTTATACCAAATACGATCTTTCACACTTTTTATAAAAGAAGTTGTTTTGAGCCTATTTTTTTGACACATTTTTTGGAAGCTGAGCCATTATCTTGTTTTCTTCTTATAATAGTGTTTGATTATTATGTAAATAGGAGTTATTTTTATTGCTATTAATAAAGAGTTTATTATTATTATTATTATTATTATTATTATTATTACTATAGTTTTTATTATTTGTGGTACTTTATTTGTCTTTATAACCCACTGATTAATTTTTGAGCAATTTTATTGGCTATTGTGGATCACGTGGTACAAATAGGAGGAATGGTATCAGGCAATATACCATGGCTATGTCTATATTTTAATGTCCTCGGATTTTTCAGTTGCAAAAAAAAAAAACAAAGCAAAGCCAATCTTTTTTAAGTTTCTTCAATTTCAAATGGAAGAATCAAATCAAAAAATTTCACAGTTGCCCTCAAAGCTTCACTTGACAGCTGACTGTTCATTTTTTGGACAATCTATCAGCCGTGGACATTATCCTCTAATTATACCAGCTGCCAAGCTGTTATTAAGCCTGGTTGTTGTATTATATATAACTAAATGCATAATTGTGAATGATATATGAAATGAATCATATATGAACTGCGGAAATGAAATCAAATGAAGAATGATCCTCGCAGTTGTGAACGCAATTTATGCAATTGCGAAAAGAAGCCTGAAAACAATTCAGGACTTCAACGGGGTTTGAACCCGTGACCTCGCGATTACCGGTGCGATGCTCTAACCAACTGAGCTATGAAGCCACTGACGTTGGGAGCAGGTAAATTGTAGGTTCATAGGTTCCCGTGAAAGAAATGAGTGTGAATGATATATGAAATGGGAACGGGAACATATGGAACCCACAACTGACCTGCTCCCAACGTCAGTGGCTTCATAACTCAGTTGGTTAGAGCATCGCACCGGTAACCGCGAGATCACGGGTTCAAACCCCGTTGAAGTCCTGAATTTTTTTCAGGCTTCTTTTCGCAATTGCATAAATTGCGTTCACAACTGCGAGGATCATTCTTCATTTGATTTCATTTCCGCAGTTCATATAATATATACATTTAGCCAAGCCTAAAAGCGGAGCTCCACGATTATTATTTTTTTACTGGTATTGAGCAACACAGCATGGCTTTCCTGGCGCCAATATTTTATGTTTAGAGTAGTCAACAGGAATTGACCGCGGTTCAAAAACATCAAAACATTACAAGAAAACAATACAGTCGACGCGTGTGTTTGTTCAAAAACAAATTTAGCAATCAAAGAATGATCAAATATTTTCATCCAACATCGTTGGACGAGCATGTTTGACGGTTTAGCCACCTAGTGCGCCATTAAATGGCTTTCCATGTTTGATCGAAATCAAACATGTTCATCCAAAATTTCGCATTACGAACAAATGTTTGATCGTTTAGCCACCATAACAAACAAATCGTGCACAAACGGTAAAAAGCAACCAAATGAGCCACGTAACGTAAAAAATTTCAGCAGCAATAATACGCAAAAATCATTGTTTTTGGACTCACTTGGTCCCGTGTTTGGTCAAACATTGTTTTGCGTTTAGCCACCAAACGTTATGCTTGACAAACACGATAATGGATTAAAATGTTTGATCTTTTAGCCGGGACTTAACAAACATTTTATAGTACGTTAAGCTTAGACATAAGCTTAAATGTCGTAGAAAAGAGAAAAAGGAAAACAACCCTGATAGTTTGGATAGGTAATCGCATGGGGCCGAGTAAATGTCACTTGTGCCAGTTTTCAGAAAGCTGCTGAAATTGCCCTCGTCGCACAAAACATAAGTGATACTAATCCTTAATTTTACGCGGATTCATTGCGATTACGTGTTAATAACACAAAGGCAAACGTTTCAGTTCTTAACACTGCAGAAACACAGACGCCGAAAAACATGTGCAGTCAGCCAAGCGGAGGAAAATACTTGTTCACTTGTAAAACAACAAACAAACAATTCGACTAGCTACTTCTTTGTGTCCAAAACGAGTAGATTGTTATTTATATCCAGTCGAGACAAAAATACAAGTTTCATTCCTGAACAAAATTAACAACTATTAAACCAAATGCTAAGCTTCAATTTATTTAAGTTACCTGTGTTGTCGAGCTTTCTACCACTTGTAAATACGCATCGATCCACTATAGCAAAAACACGCATCTACAAAAATAGCAAACGGTTTGTTCAAAGAAAGAACTTCTTCCACCAAGTGTGAGCTACTCGTTCCTCCCATTAATTCCGGTTAGTTGTTAAGAACTTTCTTGGTGAGCTGCAAGATGTCGCGGTAAAGTGAAGAAGCCCTTTGTTTTTCAACCACACAATCCGGGCGCGATAGAAGTGGATCCAAAAATAGAAGAATTTCCTGCGAACAACCTTTTGCTGTTCCATTTTCCAGTTGAAAATTCACCTTCCGGAGTATCTTTTAAGTAGTTCTTGATTTTTATGCCTTTTATGCAAATTAAGAGACAGAAACTGAACTTCGAATATGATGTTGTTTTGCTCAAAATGAAGACACCAACTGAATGTGAAATCTCGAGCCGCAGAAAGCGCACGAAAAATTAAGCCTCGTTTTGGCTTGGGTGTCTCGTTTCGCTTAAATTAACTTGACTTGAGCCTGCGATCCAATCGAAAACCATTACCTGGTCAGCGATCAACTTAAAAAAAACCGCAAACCTCGATGAGCTCTAACTTGAGCCCGCGATATTGTCACGTGGTACGGTCAGCGGAAACCTTGTTTTGACAGGTGTCAATTAGCCATGACACGGATGCCCTATATCAAAGATGTACGCTTTAAACTAGGTGATCAGCTAGAGTATGGCCGGCATGTTGGATTATTATGATTATTATTAGGATATTATTAATTATTGGGCAACTACGTCGTCGTCGTGCGTACGCGCCCACGAGCAATACCGCTAGCCATTTTTACCATGAGAAAAGGTATGGTGCTCCGCCGGAGCTCCGCTATGATTCATTTCATATATCATTCACACTCATTTCTTTCACGGGAACATATGAACCCACAATTGACCTGCTTCCAACGTCAGCGTTTTGTCGCCATCCAAGACATCATTCTTGGACTAATGACAGTCCCATTTGCTCTTTCCAGTTCTCTACATACTCGGTGGGATTAAGCTGAGTAGGCTGAGTATGGACCAACATAACAACCCACTCAATGGCGATTGTTTTTTAACCCTTTAGAATTAATTGATGTGCATTAAACCAGATTAATTGAGGTAGATGAAACATTGAGTTAGGTGCAACATTGAGTTAGGTAAAAAAATTTTCTGAAGTAACTCGTATTTTTGCCGGTACGTTAATGTTTGCTTTTTATAGAAAATAAAACTTGTTCAACAATAACAATAACAGCAAGCGCTTGGCAAAAGCTAAAGATCTAGAGTTTCTTGATGGTTAAAATAAAGCTACATAAGTAGTATAGTACTTGGGGGTATCAGCACACTTGAAATCAGATGGTACAATTCAATGATATCACAAATGATCTCGTATTTTTGTAATCTATATTTAATTTACAATCCGATGATATCACAAATGACTTTCTCGGAAAAATCACCAAGCGTGACATTCTCGGAAAAACAGGAAATGAGTCATCGCCTATAGCTATTATTCTAAGTCACGAGACGTCATGTGTTAGTAACATGAAAATAATATCTCATATAATAGTATAGAATGAGTTGTAATTCAGTAATTCACAATGAATTAAAGAATATGGAAGAGTATACTTGTCCTTTTTGTGATCAGCAATTCGCAGAAGTTACTAGTAGTGTGGTAGTACTATGCTGTAGTAATCAGGAAATGTTTAACGATGATGGTAAAAATGTTTGTCTAAATTTTGGTTCAGTTCATGGTTATGATTATGTTAAAGAGTACGTTGACTTTTATGAGAATATGTATAAAATACGACGAAAATCGGTATATCATCGGAAGTACCATATTGAAAATGTGATAAATAGTATGGGATTTCAAATTTCTCTAAAAGATAGTGGTAAAATATTAAAAATATTCGAAGAGATAGACACAGTCCTTCCTTTAGTGAATAAGAATCGTAAAAGGATGATAAGTACGAAATTTGTCCTTAAGCAAATATTTTTAATGCTTGGTCTTCCTTTTGAGAATATAACTATTACTAAATCGAAAAAGACGCCTGAATTTTATGATCGATATTGGGTTAGGATTTTATTGTTGAGATTTGATAAAATTATTTCTATTCTTCAGAAGTAAAAAATTTGTCATATTTCGTTAAAAACTTGTCGACTATTGGACTGTTATCACAGATAAAATTGTCAGTTTGGGTCATGGTTATCTGTAAATGATTTGAATCGTAATCTCCAGATCTTAACATATTTTTGATGGAATTTAACAGATGTTGGTATGTTTAAAATGCATACACATATTGTTGTATTTTCACACCGAGATTTTTATGTTTCATCCATCCTTGTATCAGAACAGCAGATGTTGAAATGGCGACAAGAGCTACACCTCCTGTAACAATAGAAGCTGCTAATCCCCCTGAAGCAAAAATAACTGATAGTGAATTTCCAGCAAGTTTCCATTTTTTAACTTTTTCATGGATCGCTTGTATGCCAACATTTTTTATGATATGTTGCATAATAACTTTTTAATTCATCAATTTGTTCATTTGACAATTTATTTGAAATATGGTTCCAGTTGAATATGCTTTTTCGACGTTTTATCATATATATCATTTATATTATAATTGTCTTGGATACGCAATAAATTAATCCAGAGATTTGACCACATAATGGAGATCTTTTCATCCATTTTGGTGTAAGGTTCTTGGGTGCGATATATGTGTACCCTCGGTCTAATGAATAACGATTATAGAATCGACCAAAAGCATCGTGGAGAATACTATGTGAGTGTAATACATGAATCCAACCAGGTGTTCTTTCAAAAAATCGTGTAAGGCAGCCATTTCCCGGACCAATAAGTCCTATATCATTATGAATGTATAAAATGTTGTTAATTGGAAGTATTCTTTTGAAATGCTTGAAATACAAAAATTGGTATACTAGGCATGACTTTAGTATGGCATCATCAACGCTGTTGTGTTGTTGTTTGGTTTTATTAAAAAGATAGCTAACGTATTTAATTATGTCTTCTATCATATATTATATCTTTGCATTAAAATTTGATGATGATCTAAAATTGTTTTTTCATCTGATATGAAATCTAAGTACACACAGAAAAAACTGATACAACCGTCTAAAGGTGCGATGGAATTTGGATCTAAATCACCAAAAGTCATTTGTTGACTACCAGTTCTATTAGCAGATGTAAAACTTCCTATATGTTTTTTGTTCCAATAGATTTTACTTTTTTCAGTATTTGGAGAAGATGAATTATCCCAATGAACAGATAAACAATGCCAAACATTAATTTGACCTAAATCATTTACGGAATAATCTGCTAATTTTGTGAAATTTTGTATAGATGCTGTTGGACCAAAATATACACAATTTGATTGATCAACACCACTTATAACTAAATTTGAACCATTGTAATAGCTGACAAACTTATCATAACCTCCATTATCATGACCAAAAAGACCATTTTTCCATGGATTTCCACCTGTATTTGAATTTAATTTATAAACAATGTAAATATTAACAACATCATTATTTCAATTGATTTGACTTATCATTCTCTGTGATCCATTAAACTTTAAAAAATAACGTCCATTATGTTTCTCAGCCTTAGTACAAACAGTGGGTCTTAAGTTTAAAGTTGATTGAGTTGCATTATTTTCTTCATTTGAGAGATCATATAATGTTTCAACTTTTCTGTCTGCATTCATATCTACATAATTATTATTCGCTCTGTCGATTTCATAAACACATTTTGAGTATAATCTGATATATTCAGAAACCCATAAATCTAAAAAACTATCTCTGACAATATCAGAAACTTGTGATTTAATAACGACATGATTAACATCATCGCCGGGTCTTACATTTGTCAAACGTTTGTTTTCAAGATCATAGTTCCCATCGTTTGTTAATTTAAATCCAGTTCCATCTTTACTTTTCACATTTATATGTTCTATTGTGTGGTTGAATACAACCATATAATATTAATTTAGATTAATTCATAATCACTTCAAGTGTGAATGTTGTATCGAAAGCACCTGTATTAGGATGTGAATAGTCAATTATAAAATAGCCTCTCGATAATGATTTATTGACTGTAACTGTTCTTATGTTTCTACTCATAGAAGGAATTCTATATTCGAAAAAAGTTGCTGGAAGTGGCAATAATCCAGCGCCTTCATTCTTTTTCTTGAAGTAGAACATTCCGGGTTTTGTTCCTTGTATAATATGCATTTTCTTAATATAAAAGTTATTGTTATGAATAACTAAATATTCAGAGCCATTTATCAATACAGGCTTTAAAGTATTTTTATTATGTCCTTGACTGGCTTCAACAAAGCAGTTTAAATATTGTATTTGACCAATTATTCCATTCTCATTCAAATCTAGATCACCTCCTAATTTCGGCTGGTAAAGAGCAAACCCTCCGAGATCAAAAGCTGTTTCCATAATTACACCTGTAACGCTTGAACGAAATAGATTTAAAGCACCATTATGAATTCTATGGCCATTTAGATTTAAATCACCACCAAGTTTAGCCTCTTTTATTGAATATGTGTTCATATTAATATCATTTAACATTGTCAATTCACCATTTTGACCGTCAAATAAGTTTGATGAATTATTAATCAAAGCATGTCCATTCAAATCTAAATCATTTTGTAATTGTATTTTTTCATTCACGATTTTGTAAGCTTCAGTGAAGTCGTAAACACTTGATGGAACGTCTGCTGCTTCACCATCAATACCATATGCAACACAATGAACTTTGTATTTATTGGGATAAGTAGGGTTAGCATTAATATGTATTGTACAATATAAATATTCAGGTGGTGAACTTACTGAAGGTTTTTCAATCCATAATAAATATCTCGAATGATCTTCATTTCTGTTATCAAATTTTCTCCCTACAGTTCCATGAATTGTAATTCCACCAGTTGCACTGAATGTTACACTACTAAGATTCATTCCTTCATAATCAGGAAATAGCCATTCAAGAATAAAAGTGTATTTTCCATCTTTTATTGTATACATATTAAATCCAATTCTAGCTCTAAAAATATGATCAGCTTCTTTATTCAAGTCTACATCAATGACCTTTTTTGAAATCATATGTGGTGAACGAGGTAAATTAATATATCCATTAACTTTCAAGCCATATTCAGTACTAACTTCATCGATATCATTCATCAAATATTTGAAAGCATTCTTTGGATGAGAAGCAGATCAAATATGACTTTTTTCTAATTGATCTAAATTTACGGCATCGGTTTTATTTGTTCCTTCTTTTAAGTTAACGATTTTATACCCTCCAAGTTTCATATCCGCCGTCATCACGTTTGTTCCATTCAATAATAAAGTGTTTGCTCTGATAGTTTGTGAAGCTCGATTTAAGACTCTGAAGTTCACTGCATCAGTTTCATTCACCACGTCCGCTAAATTCGTCACTTTATTTCCACCCATTGACAAATTTCCATACATCGCAGTCGAACCATCTCTTCGAAGAAAATAGTCGTCGGCATATCTTTTTGTAACCGCATCATCTAAATCGATGGGTGGAGCAAGATCAGTAATGGCATTGTTGTTCATATTTAGATTTTGTTGTGCAATCGTATCGAGTTTGGTTTGCAACCTCTGGTCCACATATTTTTTATTAACTGCATTTTCAGCTGGTGTACTATTATCAACATCTTTCAGATCTTCAATTGCATATCCAGCCATGTTCAGATTGCCCTCTGCCGGGTTGGTTCCATCCCGTTTTAGACAGCTTCCAATTTGAGAGTCAACGTAGCTTTTGTTTGTGGCGTCGAGAATATCTTTAGGGTAACCCATTCTGGTGATGAGGTTTTCCCCCATGTCCAGGTTTCCTGTCATTGCAACAGTTCCATCTTTTTTAAGAAATGGTGAAAAATCAATGCCAGCAATTTCAGTATCAACATAACTTTTGTTTACAGCGTCTTGTGGGTTTGAGGGGGTATCCTGCAGGTTGAGGATTTTGTTTAATTTCATGTCAATATTACCACCAAACGCAACATTGCCGTTTTCAATTTCATAAGCTGGGTCATGGACAAAGTAAGACAAATTGGTATGATAGCCAAAGGCTCCATAAACAATGATATGTGTTTTGGTGTTAGACGCAGGAGCTGTGCTGGAAAGTTCCACCTGTATTGCCGCTTGACCACCACTTCTTTTTTCAATTGTAAAAAGCTTCTTCATGTAACCATCAACGTGTGGAGTTCTAGTAAAAGGTTTTTGAAATTGCTGACCAGCATCTCGTATATTTATAGTTGGAAGGAATATATCGACTGATGCACTTCTTGGGTCAGATGGTGTTAAAACTCAACAACAAAAGTGTACTGGCCGTCACTCAATGATGAAACATCAAAACGTATTTTGGATGTAAAGTTGCCACTTCGTTTAATGAAAAAGAGAATGACGACTTGTTTATGTGATAAGGTGATCTGTCGAAATTCTCAATTTGAAGGTTTTCCACACCACTGACTGCAGAAGACTTGGATATGTCTTTCAACAAAAAGGCAAAGGGGTTGAGAACCAGATGCTGAAAAAACAAGGTCATCAGCATACCCCTTTGTGGCAACATCTTTGTTTGCAGTTGGTGCTGCTACATTAGTCAATTTTTTGTTTTCAATATCATAATTCCCATCTTGTGTTAATTTCAATCCACTTCCATCACCAACTGGACCTCTCTCACCTTTATCACCTTTTGGACCAGTTAGACCTCTATCACCTTTATCACCTTTTGGACCAATATCCCCTTTATCACCTTTATCACCTTTAAAACCAACTGGACCTCTTTCACCTTCATCACCTTTTGGACCAACTGGACCAACAGGACCTATATCACCTTTACCACCTTTATCACCTTTATCACCTTTTGGACCAAATGGACCTCTATCACCTTTATCACCTTTTGGACCAGTTAGACCTCTATCACCTTTTGGACCTGCTGGACCAATTGGACCAACTGGGCCTCTCTCACCAGTTTTCGTATCATCTTGATTTAATGGAGAATTAAAAACACCCATATAATAATAGATTAGATAACACCATAAAAGTTTCTCTTAACTATTTTCATTGGCTTGTCAACATAACAGAAGGAATATGGTTTTTTGGTTGCTTCAATATACTTTTGCTTGTCGATGCCAAGTTCTTGGGAGATAATGTTTCTCTCTCTTGTGGATGGAAAATCATAAAGGCAGAAATGGCTACAATTGAGTCTGACAGATTTTGGGCATCCATAGAATGACTGAGTCAGATATAACACTGAGCAATTTTTATGACGACCTTGAATGAAATAGCTAATTATTTGATCTTGTTTTTTATCCGTCACGAAATCATCAAACACAACCAGTCGCTGTAATTCTGTGTCTTGAATTTGTTCAACAGGTAAAATCTCATCTTGACTGCAAATCAAAACGGGGTAACCAACTTGTTTGCTTATTTCATCCATCACTTGCTGTAAATATTGATATTTGTCTTGATCCAAGTTTTTGGCGTATAGATGTATTTGATCATAATAGACTAACGGTTCCATAATCAAATGCATGAATAATGTTGTCTTTCCGGATCCAGAATTACCAGCCAATAACATTCTGAATGTATCTTTTGGCATATATGGATGCAACTGTCTGAAAGACTTGTTTGAATTATGAAAAATGTCGTAATTTGGAATTTCCATATGTAAATAGTTTAGATTAGATTTTATCCAATGTACTTGTATGGAAATAGAGCGTATGAAAAGGCTTCTTCAAAGTGGAATTGAAGCCGGAAATAGGACAAGAGAAGTTCGTGAGGTTGTTAAGACTTATGAAAACAGAAAACAGGATGCATATGATGAAACATTTGAATTATTGAAACCTTCCATTGATGTTCAGAAGAGTGTGAAAGAAAGTGTTGACAAAAAACAGGATGAAGTCATTGAACAGTTGAAAAAGAATCAAAAAGCCTTAACATCCGGTTTTGAAGATCTCATGCTTTTGAGTTCACTGCCTGAATCAGAACCCACAGAAACAACAAAATTACCAATTGATTACAACCACAAATGATGTCTGAAATGAAATCACCTTATAAGTCAAATATTGATAAGGGTTTTTCACAAGATGAGATTCAGACATTGATGAAATACAAATTAACACCACCATCAAATGTTTTAGATATGCAAATGGATGGATCAATAAATATTGCTGACTATGATGCAAAAATTGGTAAACTAACCCAAGATCTCGGGCGTAAAAAAGGAGCACTATCAAAAACGAAAAAGCAGAGGGATGATAATAAAGGAAAAATTCATGAATTAACACAAGACATCAAAACATTACAAAAGTATCGAAAAAGAATTGATATTATTGAAGAAGGCTCAAAGACACTCGGTGAAGGTATTAGAAAGAGAAAAAGACAATATGGAGCAGGTGTTGTTTATTACAATAATATAGAAGACTTGCTTTCACGACTCCAATTACTTGGTGGGTCTATTTTTGCTGGTAATAATAGTACAGGTGTCAGAGATGAGTTTGTGAATATATTGCATGTATTAAAAAGGTTGGGTATTGTTGGAAACGAGGAGCTTAATAAAATAATGATTAAATATCTAATGTAATATTATATGACAGAAATATAACTGAAACAGATGAATCAAAATTTAATTATGGTATCAACATTCTTTTCGTGCTATCAACATATCGTATCTTGATGGAACTTGACGAAAATTATCGTGTGGATCTGAGAAATAATGATTTCAGAAAACTCATCGGTTTCGACTCAAAGATTATCAATGAAACAGAGTATGGAACAAACTTGCCTGATATAACACGAGGAGTGGATGAAATCTATATCAATTGTGATGCTGTGGTAGATAGCATTGTTGATGGAAATTCCACAAATACTATTGCTGTTATTCCAGTCACAGATCTCATCAGAAGTTTTCCTTTCACTTATAAACCTCGTTTTCATTCATGGAATCCAGTCTCAACACACACAATCAGCTCAATGCGATTTTATGTAACTGATTATTCCGGAGGTCCAGTTGATTTGAATGGGATAGATTGGTATATTGAGATATTCTTGAGAGGTACAGAATTATAAAACCTAATAGTATATGAAACGGTTTGAATATAACAAATATGAAAAACATGGTGAAGGTGTTCTGTCTGACATCGCCAAAGCAGCTGGAAAAAAAGCAGCCGAAAAAGCAGCAACAACAATTGGTGAACACGCAGGAAAAAAAGCTGGTGACAAAATCATTGAACTTTTGAGTAGGAGAAAGAGTGGAACCAAGAGTGGGGGTGGTATTAAAAGAGGCCGTGGCAGACCTCGTAAAATAAAATGAACAACTTTATCTAACCCATTAATATATGTCAAACTATCGCGACTCAAAATATATCGAAAGATATGAAGATGTGGTATTCGAACTTGAGACACCATTAATCACAGTCATTGCAAACAATGCTCATCAGAAGAAAACAGGCCACCGCTTCGTTGCTGATAACAGTGGAGAGACTACACCATTTGATTGGTACAATGGTCGTTTAAATTTTATTTTCAAAGTAAAGAAGCTTGCAGATGGAGGTGATATTGCTGCTGATGACATAAATGGTATTGTTAATTCAATTAACGCTTTCATTAAAACAATAAATGTGAAAATTAATGGTATCGATGTTTATGAATGCCGTGACGCCAACCATGCTGTAAATATTAAATCACTGCTTGAGTATTCACAGGGTTATGCTTCAAGTCAAGCAACAAATGAGTTCTTCTATCTTGACACCAACATGCTTCCTGAAGACAGAGTGGCTCAGGCTAATTACAACAAGGGTTTCGCAGCTCGTAAATCAATGTTGAATGGTGCAAACGGTTCTGTAAATGCAGAATTGGCATTGAATAGATACGGATTTTTCAAAAGCCTTTGGGATGAGCTTTTACCCAACTCTAAAGTAGAGGTGAACACAACAGGTGAAAGTGATGCTAATTTAATTTGGCAGGCTTCTGATAACTGTCGTGTGGAACTCACCAAATTTCAGCTCATTGTTCCCCGTATTGTTTTCAATTCAATTGGAAAGTCCTTGTATGTGAGCAAATATCTTGACACCAGAAAGTGGACTTATATGAGAGAAATGGTTGAGAGGGGTAATTCTACAAGACAGCAGACAGCCAATTTCCGTATTTCAACTGGAATAAACAAACCAAGGCATGTATTTGTATTCATCATCAACGATGCCAATGATGAGTCTCAGACAGCCAATAAATTCTTGTACAACACCTTCTCAGTTGCAAATAACCGGACACTAACAAATTGTTATCTCGAGGTTGGCAATGGAAATGATTATCCAGAGGTTCATTATGAGCCAGCAACGGAGCCCACAAGAGTGTTCAGAGATGTTCTGAAATATGTTCCTGCAAACAATGACTTCAGTGATAGCACCCTCCTTAACAGAAGCAACTTTGGCTCAATATTCCCTTTCGTTTATTTCGATTTGACAAAACAGAAACAGGATATAAAAGACGGAATGACTAAACTGACTTTCAAATACACTTTGAGTGCTGGAACAAATGCTGATTACAGCGTGTATGCACTGGTCCTCTATGAGCAGGATATTGAGATGAGAAAGACAGATGGTAAAATTGTCTTGAGATCTATGTAATCTAATATTATATGAGTACTGATTACTATCATGGTGTGACACTTTCACCAGATGAAAAGGAACAATTGGAAAAAATAATTGTGGAACAAATTAAATTAATTGTAAAAAAAGAATTAATTAAAAAAGGAATAAATTAATAAATAAAAAAGAAATAAATTAATTCAAAAAATAATAAATTAATTAAATTAATCAAATAATGAAATAAATTAAACAAATTAAATTAATTAAATAATTCATTAAACCATTGTTTGTATTAAATACAATTTAGTATAAACATATATTATATGACTACTTATTACCCTCATGGAGTTAAACTTTCACAAGGTCAGAAAGAAAAACTGGCAAAAGCCATGAAATCAAATTCAGCTGTAACATTGAGGTTATCGCATAGTGAATTATCAGGCAATGATCAACTCATGTTGACTAAAAGACAAATCAACAAACTGATGAAATCAAAAAGATCAGGAAAAGGTTCAGACACCAATATATCAAAAACTCAAATCAGAAAAGCTGTTGTACACGGAGGTTCTCTTTGGACAAGTCTTTTTTCACTTGGAACAAAACTATTGCCATATGCAACTAAGGCAGTAGCTAAGGCAGCTCCAGCATTGGCCACAGGTGCTCTATCTTCACTAGCAAGTCTCGGTGTTGATAAATTATTTGGAAAGAAACAAAAAGGAGGATTTATTATTCCTAATCAAAACTTATCCCAACTATTGAATTATAAAAATTTGTTGAATGTGAGACAAATGGCTGATGTTGTCAATGCGATGCAGTCTGGTGGACAACTTGCAATCAAACCAACAAAAACTCAGTCTGGTGGTTTTCTTGGAACACTTTTAGCAAGTATTGGAATTCCTTTAGCCATAGAAGCAATCAAAAAATTAACAGGGAAGGGTTTGCATGTTGAACACAGTCGTCCCAGACGGTCATTACCAGTTCACGTTCCAGATACCATTCCAAAAAATGAAAGCGGTGGAAAACATGATTCGTTTCCATGGAGATCACCCCCAGTTGTTGGTACATGGGATAACCCAATCGGTCTTGGAATGAAAAAAAAAAGACCAAAGGAAAAGGACTTCTACTAGGCAAAAACAGTCCATTCAATTCAATCCCCATACTAGGAACAATACTGTAAGATTCATTAATAAACCATTATCCAACTTTGATTTGTTAAATTGGGTGAAACAAATTGGAATAAAACATTTTAGAGGAGTTTTCAGTCGGGTTGCTCTTCCAAGACAAATCAAAAACAAAGAATGTGGAATAGTCAATCTTGACAGTCGGATTGGACCTGGCACTCATTGGGTATGTTATTGGAATATGGGCACATACTGTGAATACTTCGACTCATTCGGTTTGATGATGCCAACAGAAGTTCAAATATATATGGCTACAAGCGGGAAACAACTTGAATACTCTGGTGATGAGATACAAGAAAGGGATTCAGTCTTGTATGGATATTGGTGTTTGTACTATCTTCTCGAGAGACAAAAAGGCAGATCGATTCTGGATACAATACACAATTCCAAATTCAGTTCAACAGATACGAGTGTCAATCACAGATTCATCATAGACTACTTTGAAAATATCTAACTCACTAATATATGAAATCATATTGTGTCAAACAGAAGAAAATCACTGAATGTGTACCAGGAAGTGAAAGATATCAAAAGACAAAAAATGGTCGAACAATGTTGAAATGCACTTGCGCTGAATGTGGGATAACAAAGACTAAATTCATTAAGAACCAGGGAAACGGGGTAGCCAGTCTAAAGGGGCGGGCATACTAGATTCAGCCGCAGATATGGCACTTACAGGATTCTTGGAACATGGAGTCCCTTTTTTAGCGAAGAAGGGTGCTGAAATGGGGAGATATTATGCTTCTGAAGCAATGAGAAATCCAGAACTGCAAAAGAAAATGATTGATAAAGGACTTTCCCTCGCAAAGCCGGCGATTGCAAAGGTTGGTAAAGAAGGCTTAATGCAATTGAGCACTGCTATTAGACCCAAACGCTCTGACAAGCGAAAAATGTATAAAACGGATATTGCCGGAGTTGATTATACACGTGGTGGCGCGATTGATATTCATAAGGTTATTGGTAAGCTTCCTAAACCAAAATCAGGTTGGACTCCTGGGAATTATAAATATATGGGACCTTACAATCCACTCCATGAACAGTTGGAGTATGATAAAGGTACAGGTGAGGTCATTAAATGGAATGTCAAACCTTACAATAAGGTGGATGAAATAGCAGCTTACCATGATATTTGTTATGATATGGGAAAAAATAAAGGTGATTGTGATAGAACAATGGTAAAATCTCTAGATCAAATACCATATGGTGATATGCCAAAATGGGGCCAAACAGCTAGATTCTTAATCAACAAAAAACAGAAATTAGGTCTCGGTGTTTCAAAAAACGGAAAAAGCCGTCGAGTGAAGAAAACTGGCAAGAAAAATTAGCAGATGAATTACATACACCCATAAAACGCAATTTCACTCGGCGGCGTGTAATCACAAATCATATTGATGAAATATGGGCAAGTGATCTAGTTGAAATGCAACAGTTTAGTAAATGGAATAAAGGTTATCGATATCTTCTTATGGTTATTGATGTCTTCAGCAAATATGGTTGGATTGTTCCTCTGAAGGATAAAAAGGGTGAAACTGTAACTGAAGCATTCAAAACAATATTCAAGGAAGGCAGAAGACCACAATATTTATGGGTCGATAAGGGTAAAGAGTTCTATAACAAACATGTGAAAGACCTATTAGAGAAAAATGGGATACATATGTACTCAACTGAGAATGAAGAGAAGTCATCAGTAGTTGAAAGATGGAATAGAACAATTAAATCCAAAATGTGGAAACAGTTCACAGTTCAAGGCAATACAATGTATCTCGATATGCTACCAAAATTAGTGAAAGAATACAATAACACAAAACATTCAAGTACAAAGATGACACCCACAGAGGCTTCAAAGAAAAAGAATGAAGGAATAGTGTATTTCAATTTATATGGTGATATGCAGCCATTATCAGCTAAACCAAAATTCAAGGTTGGTGACAAGGTCCGAATATCTAAGTATAAACGGAATGTGTTCGGCAAGGGCTATACACCAAATTGGACAGAAGAAGTGTTCACAGTTGATAAAATACAATACAATAATCCAATCACTTACAAATTAAAGGATCTCAACGATGAAGAAATACAAGGAAGTTTTTATGAACCTGAAGTATTAAAAGCCAAACAGGATGTTTTCCGTATTGATAAGGTCATTCGGAGGGATTACAAGAAGAAACAAGCTCTTGTTAAATGGAAGGGTTATAGTGATGAATTTAACAGTTGGATACCAATGAAGGATTTAAAAGATATATGAAATTGTTTTAAGAGAAAATTGTCTAACGTATATATAACACGAGATACAGTAGATACTGTTATTTGGTCATGGTAGCCAAAGATATTATTGTTTCTGGTTATCTCATTGCGGTCAATTAAATGGAATAATTTATATTGATATAGTAATGTTTATCTATGAAGAAACCAAACTAGATATCATCAAGAAGGATGATGACATATGGTTCAAAGCCAAGACTGTTGCCAAAATCTTAAAGTATAAAAACACTCGTAAAGCTATTCTTGATCATGTTGATTATGAAGATAAAATCACATTAAACAACCTAAAATCTAGGGGTAACGATCCGTTACCCCCCCTAGAAAATGACCAAGTGATTTATATAAATGAATCTGGACTGTATAGCCTCATTTTGAGATCTGACATGGATAAAGCAAAGGAATTCAAACGATGGGTCACAAAAGAGGTTTTACCATCAATCAGAAAAACTGGACGGTATGAATATAACCACAAACCTTTCAAAATGTTGACTTTAAATATACAGACAGAGTACGACTTACATAAAAAAGTGGTTAACTATATAAGAAACCACCATCCAAAAGCACTTTTAAATGCATCACTAGGTGAAAACCAAATAAACAGTGACATGAGATTAAGATCTTATAATATGGGTTATCAAAAAGGAACACCTGATCTGATCATTCAAAATCTACAAAATGTGTATTCAGGTTTTGCTATTGAATTCAAAAACCCAAGATGTAATGGGCAATTATCAGAGGATCAAAAAGTAATATTGCAAGAGTATAGAAACAACAATTTCAAAGTGTTGGTCAGTAATGATTATGATGAAATCCTGAAAGAAATAATTCATTATTTTGATGGTGTAAGGATCAAATGCAATAACTGTTCCAGAAAATTCAAGTCATCAGAAACATTAAAAAACCATTTAAAACAAATACACAAACTAATATAAAAATATAAAATATAGTTAATATATATGGATAATAAAAATGTTAAAAGAGGGTGTGGAAGACCCAGAGTTCTGAGTGATGAGCAAAGAAGAAAAAATAAGACTAAACGCATGCTTAATAAGGAATGGTATTGTGACATTTGTAAGACAGGACGAAACTACACACTTGCTGGAAAATGGTGTCACATCAAGACGAACAAACATCAGAGAAATATCAATGCTTAATTACAGTTCAAAGGATCCAGTATTTGGATCACTTGAATTCTTGACCATACTTAAACGCGCATCAAAACTATTTAAACAAAAATGACTATAGATTTAATACAAGTAAATGGAAAAAATTATCTCAACCTATAGTATGAACAAGAGCGATCTTGATAAACTGAGTAAATCAAAACTAATCGAATTGCTATTGAAGCAAGAATTGCTATTGAAGCAACAGAAGAAACCAAAAGTCATTGTGGTAGATGACTCCAAACCAATTCCAGCACCTAGGACTTATAGACCTGTGCCTGCACCTAGGACTCACAAACCAGAACCAAGACAAACAGTTAAAGAATTGGTTGATTATTTCGAGAGGAAAAGATTACCACCCCCACCTTCTGAATGGTTAGCAGAAATAAAAAAGACACCGGTGCCAGCACCTAGAACCAAAAAACCAGCCATATTACCAAGGACTAGGATAGAGCAAAATGATAAAGCTCTGAAAGGATATACAAAGTCTTATGAAATAAATATAAAAAATGACAAAGACCCGCTAGCGCAACTACAAAACACAAGAAAGGCAATCGAAATACATATTGAAAAATTGTTAAATGAAATAAAAGGACTGAAATTGGTCGAAACACTAAAGGCAACATTCACAAAAACATCAGATGGAGAAACAGTGTATAAGACCGCATATTTTAACAGTCCAGCTCAAACAATTGTGAACAATCTGGAAGTTGTTGAATCACTAAAAATATCAAAACAACAAATCTTGAATAAAATAGCTGTATGGGTATCTGAAGGTTCTGGTTGGACCATCGAATCTGTTGACAATCATTATCTCAATATAGTAAATTATGAACCAATCAAAGGTTCTTCATACATAAAACTACCAAATGAACTCAGAAACAGTGCAAAGGGATTGATTAATATGAAAAATGAGGATAATGAATGCTTCAGATGGTGTCACATCAGACATTTGAATCCACAAGACAAAAAACAACAGAGAATCAAAAAATCAGACAAGAAATATGTCAAAAATTTAGATTATTCAGGGATTGAATTCCCAGTAACCACAAAGCAGTACAACAAAATAGAAAAGCGAAATGAGATCAACATCAATGTTTTCGGTTATGAGGAGAAACAACCATATCCAATTTATGTCTCAAAAGAAAAATATGAAGACTGTATGAATCTCCTTCTGATAACTGAAGATGAAAGCAAGCATTATGTGTTGATCAATGATTTTAACAAGTTAATGTACAATCAGACGAAACATAAGGAAAGAAAACATTTCTGCATGCATTGTTTGCAGTGTTTCAGCTCCGAAAGAGTATTAACTGATCACAAAGACAATTGTATACTAGTGAATGGAACACAAGCAATAAAAATGCCGGAAAAAGGTAAAAACATACTAAAATTCAACAACTTTCATAAACAACAACCAGTACCATTTGTGATTTATGCTGATTTTGAGGCCATTACAGAGAAGATACATGGTTGTCAACCTAATAATGACAAATCATATACAGAGGCTTATCAGAAGCATACTGACTGTGGCTACGGCTATAAAGTTGTCTGTTGTTATGATGATAAAAATAGCAAACCTGTAACAGTTTATAGAGGTGAAAATGCAGTGTACAAATTCATGGAGGCTATGCTGGAAGAAGTTAAATATTGCAAAAGTATCATGAAAAAGGAATTCAACAAACCATTAAAAATGACAAAAGAGGATGAGGAGGAATTCCAAAAAACCAAAAAATGCCACATTTGCAATAAAAAATATACCGATAAAGACATTCGGGTTCGAGATCATTGCCATATCACTGGTAAATACAGAGGCTCTGCCCATCAAGAATGTAATCTGAAACTCAGAGTAAACCCAGAAGAAATAAAAATACCTGTTATATTCCATAATTTGAGAGGTTATGATAGTCATTTCATAATGCAAGAGATTGGAGCCATTGTTAAGAAACACACTTACACAAATAAGAAAGGTGAAAAGTGTCAAATGGCAATCAATGCTATACCTAACAACATGGAGAAGTATATGGCTTTCATGCTTGGTAATCACCTAACATTTATTGATAGTTTCCAATTCATGAGCTCTAGTTTGGAAAAACTGGTCAGTAATCTACCGAAAGAGTCATTAAAATACACCTCTCAAGAGTTCAAGGGTAATGATCTTGATTTAATGTCACAAAAAGGAGTTTATCCATATGACTACATGGACAGTTTCGATAAATTCAATGAAAAGCTACCAACAAAAGAAGACTTTTACAGCATATTGAATAATGAACACATCAGTGATGAAGATTACAAACATGCCAAGAATGTGTGGGATAAATTCTCTCTGAAAAATATGGGTGAGTATCATGACCTATACCTGAAATCAGACATCCTTCTGTTAGCTGATGTATTCGAAAACTTCAGGAAAACATGTCTTGAATACTACAAACTGGACCCATGTCATTATTTCACGTCTCCAGGGCTTTCGTGGGATGCAATGCTTATGATGACTGATATCAAACTAGAACTGATGACTGACATCGACATGTTTCAATTCATTGAAAAGGGTATGCGTGGAGGAATCAGTTATATAGCCAATCGTTATGGTAAAGCAAACAATAAATACATGAAAGAATACGATGAGAAGGCACCCTCAAAGTATATCATGTATCTCGATGCTAATAATTTGTATGGTTGGGCTATGAGTCAATATTTACCAACCGGTGGTTTCAAATGGACCAAGAAGATAGCAACAAAGGTTTGATACTTGAAGTTGATTTAGAATACCCCCAAGAGTTGCATGATCTGCATAATGAATACCCACTTGGACCGGAAAAGATTAAAGTGACCGAGGGCATGCTATCAGATTATTGCAAAAACATCTCGGAGAAATACAAGATATCAACTGGTTTGGTACATAAACTGATGCCAACATTAAGCAACAAAGAAAAATACGTGCTTCATTACAGAAACCTTCAACTCTATACAAATCTCGGTTTGAAAATAACTAAAGTCCACCGAGTGTTAGAGTTCAATCAATCCCCTTGGCTCAGACAATATATTGATTACAACACTCAGAAAAGAACTAATGCCAAAAACGCATTTGAAAAAGACTTTTTCAAGCTGATGAATAACAGTGTATTTGGAAAAACGATGGAAAACCTCAGAAAGCGAGTAGACGTCAGATTAGTCACGGATGAAAAGAAACTATTAAAAATGGCTGCTAAACCGACATATGTTAGCAGTAAAATATTCAATGAAAATCTAGTAGCTGTGCATAAGATTAAAGAAACACTTACCCTGAACAGGCCGGCATATGTGGGTATGTGTATTCTAGACCTTAGCAAGACATTGATGTATGAATTCCACTACAACTACATCAAAGAGAAATATGGAGATGAAGCAAAATTATTATTTACAGACACAGACAGTTTGACCTATGAAATCGAAACCGAAGACGTCTATAGAAATTTCTGGAAGGATAAAAATAAATTTGACAACAGCGACTACCCAGAATACTCTCCATATTTCGATAAGACGAATAAAAAAGTAATTGGTAAATTCAAAGATGAGGCTGCAGGAGTTCCAATTTGTGAATTCATCGGTCTACGATCGAAAATGTATAGCTATATGAAAGACAACCAAAAAGGAGGAAAGACTGCTAAAGGAATTAAGAACAATATTATTAAGAATAACATCAAACATGAAAATTATAAAGAGACACTATTTGATAATAAACAGTTGCATCATAGAATGAAAACAATCAGAAGCCAAAACCATCAACTAGGAAGTTATGAGATAAATAAAGTATCACTCAGCTGCTTTGACGACAAGCGGTATATTCACGATAATGGCGTGACAAGCTATGCATACGGACATTATAAAATCTAAAAAGTTCAGTTAGCTGTTGACGTCACACCATAGCTGTGGTGTTTTTATCGCCTCAAACCCACTGATTTGCCTAGTTCAGGATAGTATTGTGAGTTTTGTTGTATATGTAATTTAAAATACTGCCCTTTTTCTGACCCTTTACCCGAAGAATTAGCATATGAGACAGGAACATTTGTTGGGGGGTTTCCCTTTCGAATGAGTCATCAAACTACGTCACTATGTTCTGGGATTCTAGATTTTTCGATTTTTACACATGCGTATTATTTTTTATCTTTGAAAATTTCATTTATGTACCACAAGCACAAAAATGAAAATACAAACGCATATAAAAGGGTTTTTTTACACAGATAAAGTGTGGCTTGTATACAAAGTATCTAACGATTGGAAAAAGCGGGGGCCTTTCGTTAGCGAAATGTATACAAGCCACCCCATGGAATAACGAAAAACCCCCGCCGTTATTCCATGGGTTAAAAACACACAAAAAATCACCCTGAGATGGTGTCGGGTTGTTGGGTAGAGCTATATTCGAGCTTAGGCTTGTCAGAAGTGCCGGTTCAACCTCAAGCCGGATGGTGAAAAAACAATTAAACAAATACTTAGCCCTAAGAGGGTCTGATAGGGCCAGAGCGGAGTGGTGGTGGGAACAAAAAGGATAGTGCTCGGGCGGTGTGGAGGTGGGAATTCAAAAAACAAAAAAAAACCTCTCATGAGGGACGGGTGGTAATTCAAATTCCAAATTAAGTCCCTCATGAGAGGTTCTGGTGGCCACCAGTTTTGCTATTTTTTTCTGCATCACCTCTCTTTGCCAAACAGGCGTTGAAAGCTCTATGAAACAAAAGCATTTATTTGATATAAAATATATAGATTTTCATAAAATGGTTAACTATAGAATGAGTATGATTTTATGGTGTTATAGGGTTAATTCCATCGAATGGTGAATAGTATAGTACTTGGGGGTTTCCTGTTTTTCCGAGAATGTCACGCTTGGTGATTTTTCCGAGAATGTCACGCATTTTAAAAAATATATAGATTGCCAAAAATACGAGATCATTTGTGATATCATTGAATTGTACCATCTGATTTCAAGTGTGCTGATACCCCCAAGTACTATACTACTTACATAGGTTATAATAAGAGGATATTGCAGAGGCGGATCCAGGGAAGGGGTTGAGGGGGTTGCAAACCCCTCTTTGAACAGTATTTTCTTGTTATTTGTTTAACTCTTTATAAAAATAATATCATAAAATTGTTTTATACGTACTTGTTTCACTTCCACCAAATGACTGATTGCCAAGTTAGGAAAAGACAATGTACATTTCAAGTCTCAGGAATGCTGGAAATGGCGTTTTAAAGGGTTAAATCGGGAAAACTTTCCGGGGGACATGGCCCCGTATCCGACAACCCCCTCTTTCAGGAACTCCTGGATCCGCCCCTGTATTGTATGAAACTGGTATTTAAACCATACATATATTAATGATGTAATTTTAACATAACGTAAACCGCTATTTAAAAGACCCCCGCCCCCCGCCACTTATAACCCCTCCCCGGTTATAGGCCCATCTACCTGTAAACAGAAAAATTCATTCGATTCCACCTCCCCCCCCCCCGGGATGTAAGCCTGCCTCTAGTTTTCCTCGTTTCCTCAATAATAAGCACTCTCGAAGAACACGGTACTACTCAATGCAAACAGAAAATTAGGAAAGATTGTAGAGGAATCAGTTATTGTACATGATTGCTGCAACAGTTTTAAGGAAAACACTGCTATCGATGCAGATCCTGTGTAAAAAATTACAAGTAAAAGACTAATATTTTTCCCTAATATTTCTTCCTTAGCGCGACTAGTAAAAAGTTACATTAAAATAATTATTCAAAACAATTGCAAGTTACACGAAAATTAAGTTACATTAAAAGGAATTCTTAAAAATAGTTGAACCTCTGTGAAAAAAGCGCGCTTGGTGCATTCTAAGTTCACTTTTTACCGGGGCCAGCCGAAGGCTGGAACCGGTCATAAAATGCTGTTTGTTCCTTTCGTTTTTTCAAAGTCTCGTTTCCAAGGCCCCGCTTTCCGCTATGACAAATTTCTCGAAGTGCACATGGTAACTTTACTCGAGGCAATCGAAGGCATTCCAGACAAAGATTATAACTTTTGGGGGAACGAAAACTTCTACAACCTTTACGAGAGACTACTTGATGTGCGAAAACTTAAGAGTGGATTTTTTGAGAGACGTATTTATAAGCGAGAATCAATAAGCGAGAATCAATGCGAACATATTTCAAAACTATCTTTACATCAATCTCTTGTAAAACGTAGGTTTATTCACTGCGTTTTAAAAGACGTCTCAAGAACAAGAGTAGCATGTTAAAAAAGTTTCTCTTTAAAAGGATTCCTTCGATTCTTATACCGAAGTCCTCGGCGAAAAACACACGTAAAACGAATTCAAAAAGAAGAAATCGGATAATTTTTTCGCCGCCCGACGAAATTTTACAGCGCCGCGAGAGAAAGAGGAAAGTTTTACATCAAAAAAATGACAAAAACAAGGGAATTATTTTGAAATAAATTGTTTTTCAACTGTGTAAATTTAGTACCAGCTTAGCTCTATCCCCAGTAGTTCCGTAGAAGCTGAACAAGACTCAATAAAAATATATTTGAGGGAAGCGAATATACTAAACAAAGAAATCACGGGGGTCGCCGTAAATGTACAGAAATCCAAATCCAGCGTGCACTAAAACTCTCAAATGAAGGCAACCAAATGAAAGAAACGCGACAGGAAGTTCAATAACAATAAATTTTCATTCAAGATGAGGCAAAAAAAACTTATCTAAAAGCACAAAAAATGTTCGAAATTTCACAGACGCGATTCGCTGCGTGAACGCGTGTTCGAATTAATTATTCACGCAAAAGCGAAAGCGTGAATTTTCCCACAAATTTTGCAGTTATTTTATCGGCTGTGGCTTTGCCTATCGTGCTAAAAGCTGAATTCAACTTCCAACTAATATGTACATTGCCATTTTTTTTTTCTAAAGTCCAGGCAGCTGCTTTAAATCCGCTATCTGTATTCAAAACTCTCTTGAAAGCGCACCGATCGCCTTGTTTTCGTCGCGGTTGAGGGAAGGAAAAATTATTCACAAGAAAAGTTTGAGGGCTCCGTTCACTTTGATCTTCCATTCTGAGGCTACCTAAAGATCGATTTATGTTTTTCCTTTTCATTTTAAGTGCCAAGGAAGTAATTTGTCCGTTTTAGGGATGAAAACGAGACCCTGGAAGTTTGTAGATTTGGCCTGCAACGTGCCATGATTACCTGGACTTTTCGAGCCCGTGATTTGAAGACGAAAAACCGTCTTCAACAGCACAGGGTGACCGCGTTTTCAAAAATTGTAAACTATGAGTAAATTATTTACTTTTTTGGATATCGTTACGAATCAGCCGTTTGATTTAATGTAGATTTTATGCCAATTTTTATGCGACAAAGCATAGGCGCCCTTGGCCGGCGTGATTTTTATTTCCGGCCCTGCTGGCAGAAGAGACCTCTGCTAGCAGGGAAGATTTTTATGAAAGCCGAGGCGTAATTCTATTATCGAAATGAGTACACAAGCAAATATCATTTTCTCTTTTCACATTAGTAATTAGAGGTTTTTTTCTCCAAAGAATATTTGCGATAAAATAGCTTTTCATGTCCCGCGATAAACTTCTTGATGTAAACGACCCTTATGCATGCTAGTATAAACGTGGGTTGCCAAGTCAAAAGTGGCCCCAGTATTCACGAAGTGATTCTCGTTCTAAAATAGGGTCATCACTATTCCTAGTTTTATTTATGTCAAGGATGTTCTCGCCCATTGTTTCCGCGCATTTTTACTGAGCGCGTAATTCCTGTCACAACGTCACGCCTTATCATGCATCAAGCGCACGCGCTAAAGAAGAAACATTAGGGAGCATAGGGCTTGGTACCGCTTGCGTTAACGTCACCTGCAGTTTACTCTCTTAAATGGTCAGTAACCCCCCATTTTCTTTCCATTGATCATTTATTATCCTGATGTTCTCCAGGAAAAAAAACAAAAACAAAAACAAAACAAAAACAGAAAAAATCTGTACGTGAGAAGTTACAAATATTTCGACCGCCGACCGGTTAGCTCAGTGGTAGAGCACCGGACTACCGTGCGGGAGGTCGTGGGTTGGAACCCCGGCCGGACCAACACTCAGGGTCTTTAAATAATTGAGGAGAAAGTGCTGCCTTTGTAATGACATCTACAAACGGTTAGACTTTCTAGTCTTCTCGGATAAGGACGATAAACCGTAGGCCCCGTCTCACAACTCTTCATAATTCTCTGATTCTGTGGGACGTAAAAGAACCACTAGGGACGCTACAAAACTCTGGCAGTGACTATCCCTAGTGTCTGTCTTAATTTGATATTGACATTACGGGGGCACTCATAACTCATCTTCATTAATTGTAAACTGCGTTATAAGCAGTCTGGCAAAGTCCCCCGGCCAGTGTTGTAATGCGCATTTGAATATTGCATAGAAAATGCGCAATATAAATGTGATATATTATTATTATTATTATTATTATTATTATTATTATTATTATTTCGAATTCCTCTTTTCTACTATCGTGCGACCAACGTTTTCTTCGATTGCGGACGGGCAGGGCTAGTATGTATTCTTTTTCAAGGCGTATTCTACCTCAAGGAACGACATCAGCTGCAAAAGTTACTTAATAGACGTACACGTAGTTCTGTTGAGCTGAGAACATTAACCTGATCTAAATTTCACTAATGCAGTTTCTTTTATTGCTGACAGTTGTAAGCTAACATCATCTTAAAATAACATAAGCTTCTAAAAACGGATGGGCTTCAATGCGCCTTTTCTCGGAAACGAGCAAGATGACACTCCTTGTTTTTCCATTTCGCCAAAAGTTGAACTGATCTTTACCTTACTGCATGACAAGTTTTAAAACAATCTGCATGTTGGAACATTTTGGGCGCGAACGTCCTTAATATAAACTAGAGAGTAAAAACGTATTTCAAGCAACACTGCTGTAACTCATTTCCAAACTTTTTTTATACGCCCCTCTCCCCTCCCATTTTTAAGCCCATACCAGGCCCTTTACGGAGCTTATAGGCGGCAGTTTACGATAGTTTGTGACAACCGTGGGACAGTTGCCTGAAAAGGAGAAAAATTGCTTCTGATGGGGCTCAAGCCTTTTTTTACGGAGGACACCTGCCGATATCAACACTTTATCGGTGCACTAAAAGCAAGGAGGCAAGGTAACCTTTCATTATACACAGAAAATTGTGCTAGATTATAGACTTTCGACCTTAATTACAGGGGATATTGTTCGGCGATGTCCTGTAAGATTCTTAAAAAGCAGCCATTTGGAGGTGGTTCTCCATACCAACGTCTCCACATGAATTCTTGCAAATATTCTTGAAGGAAATTGCTATTAGTATTTCCCTTCATTTTTTTTAAACTTTTCCTTTGCTGCACTCCAGTTGCTTTCTGCATGCTGTGTATGAACACCGGTTGCTGGATCCACAAAATTAACAGAGTGGTTTACAGTTTCGTGATTTAAAGCCAGGTCCCTCTGAATTCTATTATAGGCAGCCCATTGATCAGTGTGAACGGTGGTACCGGCACTTACTCTCCGTTGAATGATTGGCAAAAGAGTGGCAGCATTTCTTCTCCTAACAAGTTGCAGATGAGGTCGTACAGGTTGATATGGTGTGTCAAACAGGCCAAGGACCCACCTTTCTCTTCTAGTTCTCCGTCCTCTGTGAAACTATAGCGAAAAAATCAAAAAAGCAAGTTCCGCGATCCTGTCTTCGCCTTTATTAATATTTTTTGGTATTTAAGAGTTTCTCTTACTTTAACACTGCACCACATGGTGTATGGCTGTGAATAAGAGGACTTGCCATTTGATAATTTGTTTATTATATACAAACGTAAGAATATGTTTCTCGTACAGACAGGTTTTAAATTCTCTAACAGGTCTCGTTATGGAACCAGCTGACAAACTGTTACAACATTGAAAAACTGTTTCCACCAGGATTGCATCGTTATTCAGCGTGCGCTTCAGTGAAAAGAAATCATCGAAGTAGCATACTTGCTTTACAAAGTTGTTGTGAAAGGCGTCCTTATTGTGTTTCACCCCCACTCGTTTTTCCTTTCGAAAATCCCGACATTTTCACAAAATTTTTTTTATCGATAAATTCGATGAAATAGACAAAATCAATACTGATAATTAAAAAATCGCTAAATATCAATTACTCACAACAGATCCGCTTATCGATTCCCGATATATTTATCAAAATTCTATCGAGCTTATTTTTTCTATCGATTTTTTTCAATTGGCCACCTCAGATTTACGGTACACCCGCCCACCGATTGGGCGGAGGCCAACATGTGACGTCTGCGTTGTGTTGTCAGCGTTTGTTGAATTGTACAAAACAAAGGAAAGGAGTGAGTGTTCGCATCTTTTTTTGCCGCAACATATCTTTCTGATAATTTTTTCCAGACCTGTTTACTTGCAGTCTGAATTGACGTTGTTCCTTGATCTACGTCACACCTCCTTTGTTGCGGAAAAGAACTGAGGGAAGACTTAAAAGCGAGCCAACATGGAGACAAATTTGGAAGTCTTTGAAAATTATTTTTAAAATCGCGTTTTGTTCACATTGGAATATTTATTTCTCGCAGACGTCCGTCGGGTGATGTATAGATTCAAGTAAATAAAATAAATACAATATCTTAATTGACCACTCCCCCAGTGGGGCTTTTCAGGGCCAATGGAAACAAACAATGAAGCATATAATGTAAATGAACATATAACATGGTTAGAAATCCCAACTGGCAGGAGTCAGACCAGTTGGCTATTTACAAGCGTGGCCAAGTGAGAAAGTAATGACAAAAATAGGTTATAAACGCCCGTCACGAAGAAACGTTGAACTTATGAATGAAATATCGACTGAAACTTCGGTGTTTGTCGGCTTTCCGAATTACGGACCTACAACTCGGAAGCATACTAGTTACTTTTCTATAGAAACTGTAACCACAAAAACTCTTTGCTGTGTCATGGATTGTAGTCACGCCCTTTTTTCAGTGATATCTTCTTTGATAAGTATTTATAATGGGCCTTTACTGACCTTACTTTTGAGCGAAACTTACTTTAGACTTGTGGTTAAACTTTGATTCATCGATTTGGACAATAACACCCGGTCCTCCAAGTCTTGGAATCGGGTGCAATAATAACGTTTGCCATGCAATTTCACGGCAATGCCGTGCGAACTTGACCAACTCCTTTCTTTTTGCTATTCCCTCTTCTTCCATAACTTTCAAGGAGTCTTTTTGGAACCATTTCCAGAGGAAATGTGTTTGCCGTTGCAGCTAGCGAGATTTTGCTTTCAGCGAAAAAGGAATCTACTTTGACTGACTTCTTGAGTTTGCATCGGTTGCATTTCCTGAAACGAAAAAGGCCGAAGAAAGAGAATTTTTGTTGCGATCACTCACTAAACAAAAACTCGCCCTTAGTTGTGATACAAAAGGTGACAAAAGGTTTCGTTACAAGTACAATAGCTGTGCACGTGCTACAGACAAGATACTGTAGGAGGTGTGGGGGGAGGGGGTTCGATCTCCATTTTCAGCCCAAATTTTACCACAAGACCCATTTAAAGTGACAAAATCCCACTCCAATGAATCATCGCATCGGTCCTTTTCGTGCCATGGGACGCATACGGTGATTTACAGATACCTTCAATGTACAATTTACAAACTCTCGCTTTCTACTGGATCTCTCGATTCCACTTTTGTGACATATTGTTTTCTTGACTTTTTTTCGGTATGCAGTCAAATTTCCACGTTAGAATGTTCCCTTAATAGTGCACGCTGGGCATTTACCATTTGTTATTTATTTATTTATTTATTTTTAATTATGTTATCGGTAGGTGTTGAAACCTCATACGGTCGAATAAGGAGTTGTACTCGAGCATTTAAGCCAATTTTTCTGCATTAAATTTCTTTCCAAAATCTAAATTATCTAGAGTATTAGACAAACGTATATTAGAACAGAATGATTCGACCTTAAAGTGGTACTATGATCAAATTTTTACCCCTTGAATTCTTAGGTTAATCTCATAGAATTCTACGAAATATTACAAAAAACGCCGTTTACCGTTTGCAAATATCTACATTAGTTCCGGAGATATTTAAGTTTATTGCTTAGCGAAACATTCAAAGATCCCCCTATCGTACCATACAAAAGGGGCAGATCCTTAAAGATACACTAATTTGAGCAAAACTTTCAAAGCGGCTATTACACGTGGACAGGAGTTGTGTAGGCCTGTCACCCCACTGTTATCATTGGGATATAGAACCTTTTTGTGAACCCTTCCGTTCAAGGCTACTTTTATAAAGTACGGTGGTCAATTTACATTATCAACTCCGTTGATAAACCAAATTTTCGTGTTTCACTCCCCCACCGACGCAGCACCACAGTTTCCTTAGAAACTAATCCCCTTTATACTTTTATAAAGGCTCACCATATGTACCATCAGTTTTCCCATGGGCCAGCGTGAGACGCATCACATTATGACAGTGATTACAGCTAACCCTCCTTTTTAGGAGTCTGTTTCTCTGTAACCAGGCAACAAGGCGTAGTTTAGTTCTCAGATCATCGTTGAAAAGAAGTGGAGCAAGCGTTGTGCGAAAAAAAGGCGGCATTTTCAGAGCATGCTGTGCACAAGTATGCGTCGCTTTTATTTGTCTCCCTTGGGACAATCATCCCTGTAGTTGAAAGCTGTTTAACAAAAGTTTCTTAGTATTGGTAGGGTGCCAACATCTGCCCCGCCTTCAAGGATTCTTTCTTCCATTAAAGGCTAAAGTTTTGGTATTATTTCCGTAAAAGCAAAAGTAAATATAAAAAAATAAAAGAAAAAGGAAAACGCACCGTAATAGGTAATGGGACATTGTGTTTCAGACGTGACAAGAAACCACACGAAAAAAGGCGCGTGTGAACTTGCATTTCACATCCAAGTCTATCTGCAGACATTCTATTTCGTCTTAAACTCGCAAAAAATTATTAACTGCGGGGGATTTGGAAAAGCTTGAACGCGAGGGGTGGCCCTGGGGAAATACAAAAGTTACTCACATCAAAAAGTAAACATCTGCAGACAGACTTAAAGCCTGTCTACTTATTTTCAACCTAAAAGAAATCGAAAGAAACAGCTCGCAACGCGACCTCTCTCGCTATTGTTTTCCGAGTTCTACGAAAGCTACAAAAATAGGACTGTGTACAGTCTACAAGTAAACTAGGTACATGTATATAGGGTATCTTTTTCCCATTCCATTAGCGGCACTCCTTATCTTATAGTCTAATTAACAGGTAATCAGCGGTAATCTATGTAGTTGAATTTAATGTTATTGTAAATTAATCAGTGGTATGAGTGCAAGAATGCGTGCCACTCAGTTTCCACTCCTACCTGGTGTGCTGAAAACATTCGATTCGGGGTCCTTGCTCACATTTCATACACAATGAAGCGCAATTTATCAAGTTATTCACGCCTGTTTACCTCTATAAAGCACACATGTGGTCCAGCTGTTCCAAACTGCCATTTTCGTGAAATATATGCATCTAATTCACAATCAATTTCTTCAAAGATGGCGAGAAGTTCTGAGTTCCATTGTAGTGTTTATTGATTTTTTTTCCATTTTAAATTGTTACATACGATTGTTACATTCCCATACGATGTGTTGATCTTCCCAAGTGTTCCAAGAACTTGGGATACCTGTAGTATTACCTGGCAAATATCATCTTTTGAATCCTTTTCTCTGTCAAAACTTGGATGGTATTATTGAACAAACATGTAAAAGCTTAAACGACTCATGGTGGAAAGAGGAAAGGAAATTGCGGCGAGTGAAATTAACACGCGGCTTATGCACGTACCTCTACTGAGTACTGAGAGCAGCGGGAAGAACAAAGAAAATTGCCGTGAGTGAACTACACACACGGTTTATGCACGTACCTCTACTGAGTACTGAAAGAGCAGTGGGAAGAACAAAGGAAATTGCCGTGAGTGAACTACACACGCGGTTTATGCACGTACCTCTACTGAGTACTGAAAGAGCAGTGGGAAGAACAAAGGAAATTGCCGTGAGTGAACTACACACGCGGTTTATGCACGTACCTCTACTGAGTACTGAAAGAGCAGTGGGAAGAACAAAGGAAATTGCCGTGAGTGAACTACACACGCGGTTTATGCACGTACCTCTACTGAGTACTGAAAGAGCAGTGGGAAGAACAAAGGAAATTGCCGTGAGTGAACTACACACGCGGTTTATGCACGTACCTCTACTGAGTACTGAAAGAGCAGTGGGAAGAACAAAGGAAATTGCCGTGAGTGAACTACACACGCGGTTTATGCACGTACCTCTACTGAGTACTGAAAGAGCAGTGGGAAGAACAAAGGAAATTGCCGTGAGTGAACTACACACGCGGTTTATGCACGTACCTCTACTGAGTACTGAAAGAGCAGTGGGAAGAACAAAGGAAATTGCCGTGAGTGAACTTCACACGCGGTTTATGCACGTACCTCTACTGAGTACTGAAAGAGCAGTGGGAAGAACAAAGGAAATTGCCGTGAGTGAACTACACACGCGGTTTATGCACGTACCTCTACTGAGTACTGAAAGAGCAGTGGGAAGAACAAAGAAAATTGCCGTGAGTGAACTACACACGCGGTTTATGCACGTACCTCTACTGAGTACTGAAAGAGCAGTGGGAAGAACAAAGGAAATTGCCGTGAGTGAACTACACACGCGGTTTATGCACGTACCTCTACTGAGTACTGAAAGAGCAGTGGGAAGAACAAAGGAAATTGCCGTGAGTGAACTACACACGCGGTTTATGCACGTACCTCTACTGAGTACTGAAAGAGCAGTGGGAAGAACAAAGGAAATTGCCGTGAGTGAACTACACACGCGGTTTATGCACGTACCTCTACTGAGTACTGAAAGAGCAGTGGGAAGAACAAAGGAAATTGCCGTGAGTGAACTACACACGCGGTTTATGCACGTACCTCTACTGAGTACTGAAAGAGCAGTGGGAAGAACAAAGGAAATTGCCGTGAGTGAACTACACACGCGGTTTATGCACGTACCTCTACTGAGTACTGAAAGAGCAGTGGGAAGAACAAAGGAAATTGCCGTGAGTGAACTACACACGCGGTTTATGCACGTACCTCTACTGAGTACTGAAAGAGCAGTGGGAAGAACAAAGGAAATTGCCGTGAGTGAACTACACACGCGGTTTATGCACGTACCTCTACTGAGTACTGAAAGAGCAGTGGGAAGAACAAAGGAAATTGCCGTGAGTGAACTACACACGCGGTTTATGCACGTACCTCTACTGAGTACTGAAAGAGCAGTGGGAAGAACAAAGGAAATTGCCGTGAGTGAACTACACACGCGGTTTATGCACGTACCTCTACTGAGTACTGAAAGAGCAGTGGGAAGAACAAAGGAAATTGCCGTGAGTGAACTACACACGCGGTTTATGCACGTACCTCTACTGAGTACTGAAAGAGCAGTGGGAAGAACAAAGAAAATTGCCGTGAGTGAACTACACACGCGGTTTATGCACGTACCTCTACTGAGTACTGAAAGAGCAGTGGGAAGAACAAAGGAAATTGCCGCGAGTGAACTTCACACGCGGCTTATGTACGTACCTCTGCTGAGTACTGAAAGAGCAGTGGGAAGAACAAAGGAAATTGCGGCAAGTGAACTTCACACGCGGTTTATGTACGTACCTCTACTGAGTACTGAAAGAGCGTTAAGAACTTACGGCGGGAAGAACAAGGGATATTGCCGCGAGCCGAACTTCACACGAACTTCACACCTGGAGAAACTCCATGCAAGGGCTGGGAGAATTGTTTACGGATTGCCATGGGACACAAGAGCCGAAGATGTATTAACGTGAACCGGATGGGACAGTCTGGAAACAATGTACAAAGTGCGACTAACAGAGTTTGTTTTTAAATGTATGAAGGGTTTCACCGTTACGGAATTCAAAGATCTTTTTATACAAAGGAAATCAGGCCGCAGAAGAAAGGATGACATCATTCTTCCTAGACCTGAAACGAACTTGATTAGGAACTCCATAAGTTATAGAGGAGCAATTGCATGGAATAGTTTAACGAACAAGGAAACAACGGCTGAAACCTTGAAAGATTTTAAACGCTGTCTCCGAAAATTTAACACCGATAAAATAAATTTCGAACCGATTTTAGCCATAACTAAAAACAGAGACACCGGTTACAAATACTTCTGATAGGTTGTATTTAGTCTTAAATTTTAAATTGTACATATGTTTAAGTATTTTATTTTTCCTGTAACTATTGTTTGCACGACTCCACCAGCAATGCTGATCTTACTTATCGTGTTAAAATAAAGTTCTCAGTCAGTCACACGCGGCTTATGCACGTACCTCTACTTAGTTCTGAAAGAGCTTTAACAACTTACGGCGAGAACAACAAAGGAAATTGCTTCAAGTGAACTTCAGACGCGGTTTATGCACTTACCTTTGTAGAGTACTGAAAGAGCAGCGGGAAGAGCAAAGAAAATTGCCGTGAGTGAACTACAAACGCGGTTTATGCACGTACCCCTACTGAATACTGAAAAAGCTTAAATAACTTACGGCGGGAAGAACAAAGGAAATCGCAGCGAGTGAACTTCACACGGGGTTTATGTACGTACCTCTGCTGAGTACTGAAAGAGCAGCGGGAAGAACAAAGGAAATCGCAGCAAGAGAACTTCACACGCGGTTTATGTACGTACCTCTACTGAGTACTGAAAGAGCTTTAAGAACTTACGGCGGGAAGAACAAAGGAAATTGCGGCAAGTGAACTTCACACGCGGTTTATGCACGTTCCTCTGCTGAGTACTGAGAGAGCTTTAACAACTTACGGCGGGAAGAACAAAGGAAATCGCAGCGAGTGAACTTCACACGGGGTTTATGTACGTACCTCTACTGAGTACTGAAAGAGCTTTAACAACTTACGGTAGGAAGAACAAAGGAAATTGCGGCGAGTGAACTTCACACGCGGTTTATGCACGTTCCTCTGCTGAGTACTGAAAGAGCAGCGGGAAGAACAAAGGAAATTGCGGCGAGTGAACTTCACACGCGGTTTATGCACGTTCCTCTGCTGAGTACTGAAAGAGCAGCGGGAAGAACAAAGGAAATTGCGGCGAGTGAACTTCACACGCGGTTTATGTACGTACCTCTACTGAGTACTGAAAGAGCTTTAACAACTTACGGCGGGTAGAACAAAGGAAATTGCGGCGAGTGAACTTCACACGCGGCTTATGCACGTACCTCTGCTGAGTACTGAATGAGCAGCGGGAAGGACAAAGGAAATTTCCGCGAGTGAACTTCACACGCGGTTTATGTACGTACCTCTACTGAGTACTGAAAGAGCTTTAACAACTTACGGCGGGTAAAACAAAGGAAATTGCGGCGAGTGAACTTCACACGCGGTTTATGTACGTACCTCTACTGAGTACTGAAAGAGCTTTAACAACTTACGGCGGGTAAAACAAAGGAAATTTCCGCGAGTGAACTTCACACGCGGTTTATGTACGTACCTCTACTGAGTACTGAAAGAGCTTTAACAACTTACGGCGGGAAGAACAAAGGAAATTGCCGCAAGTGAACTTCACACGCGGCTTATGCACGTACCCCTGCTGAGTACTGAATGAGCAGCGGGAAGGACAAAGGAAATTGCGGCGAGTGAACTTGACACGCGGTTTTTGCATGCACCTCTGCTGACTACTGAAAGAGCTTGAACAACTTACGGCGGGAAGAACAAAGGAACTTGCGGCGAGTGAACTTCACACGCGGTTTATGCACGTACCTCTACTGAGTACTGAAAGAGCAGCGGGAGGAACGAAGGAAATTGCCGGGAGTGAACCTCACCCGAGGCCGTCGAAACGTGACTTATAAGCCATTGTATAGGGAAATTGATTGATTGTAGAAGGAAGTCAAATTGTAACAATTTTTAATATCAGTGTTAGGAATTTAATGCAAAGATTTTGGAGAGCGCCGATGGCCGTAATTTTTTAACTTAGCTGTTGGAAACTGCCTTATGGACCTTATGGGGCAATTTTTTTTAATTACTGATCTCGGTGGCCGATTTCTCGTGTTTTCCCACACTCTCCATGGTGCCGTCCTTAGGGGGGCAGTTCTATCAAGCGAAGATATAACTCGAAGCAAGCAATGTGTTTCGTTAGTTGGAGTTTGGTTTTCTCGTCAAGATCATCACTAGCATTCAAACACGACTCTCTCCGTTATGGGAGACACACGATCTAGGAAATGTATGGTGTGTGGCTTATCGGATGGGCACACGCTCATCGATTGTCCAAACAGATGCGTATTCTGTGGTGAAGCGGTAAATCGTTGCGACTGCCTCAAAAATAGTAGAGTAAGTGGTGTTCTGGCATCAGAGACTCCAGAAAAGAAAAGAAGACGTCATCCTCTAAAAGAAAGGCAGGCACTGACAACGGGTAAGCTACACTTCCTTTACTTTAAAAGGGCTGGCCAGTAGAAAATCGGAGAATTTGCGAAACGGTGAGGAGACTTGTTTCTTTTACCACGCCTTTTGATTTTTTTCATTTTGCCCACTTCGTAGTCGTTCTCGCGCTCCGCGCTTGTGCACAATTTCTACGTGTCTGATTAGACGCACTTTTCTCACTTGAGTCATTTCTGTTTATATTTACAGCTCAAAGGAAACCAAGAAGGACAAGAAGGGTTCGAAATATCAGCCGCCATTGTCCAGATCAGGCGATCTGAAGAGCTCAACAAAAGACGCGAACGGGAATACCAAGAAACGTTGGCTGCAATGCAAAGGCGCATTCAGGAGCTCGAAGGTAAAAACTTTTTCTCCTTCATAGAATTCTCTAATGTACTAAATGGGGGTTTGTTACTATCAAGTTTGTTACTATCAGGTGGAAAACGTATCCAGCACTTAAGGTTACTGTAGACTTTTAGGGGTCGATGTTTTCGAAAATATCCTTTTCAAGCCAAATTCAAGACTATTACTCTATCTGCATGTTCCAAAAATATATATTTTAAAAAATTAAAACCCTTCGAGTTATCCTCAAAAACGCGATTTTTTAAAACAAGTCTACGATCTGCGAGATGTTGTGAGCCAATTAGAATGAGTCAATCATTAAGTTGAGCCGTAACAATTTTCGCGGCCATCCCACCGCGGAGCCGTGTTTGGCTTTTGTTGTTTATACCTTGGGTTTTGCAAATCTTCGCTTTTCTCGATTGTGTGAGTCTGTTAAGGCAACTATACACTAGGCGATTTTGTGCGATCTTCGCGTGCCCACATTTAAACTCAAGCGCAAATCACAAGTAAATTTTTTCGCTGCCTTCTTCTGGCACACAAGCCGGAGGCGATGCCGCGGAGTTGCTGGCGAATTTAATCGCTGATATCTGACATGGCAGCCGTTTCAGAAACGAGTTTCCTCTGCTTCAAAGACTGTTTTTTATCCCTATCCGAGTACCAAAAAAAAAGACCAAAGAATCGCGCGTTTAGTTTTAAGGTATAGATATCCGCACGCTGGGCTCGCCGGGTTGCCGACGAGGCCTGATCAAAGGCTATCGTTTCTTTTTTTCACCTTTCCTTCTTTTCGGTTTATAAGCTGATGAGTTTTTCGCGGTAGACTTCTCTTTTCCGGTTTTAATGTCCCCCCGTAAATGTAAACAGTGTCAGAGTATTGCGTAAAACTTTCCCGGGAGTGTCAATAGCCTCGCTAGCCGTCTTTGTCACGAGACTCGCTAGGGGGGTTCTGAGTTGCGTTTCATTGGTTGGCGGCATGGCCGTGCTGACAACCGCTTCAGTGAGGTGCCTAAACTGTGAATTTCTTTCGAAGTCGAAAACTCGAGGTTTATTTAAGCGCGAATTACCTCTATTCAAATGAAATAATACGGTATGTCGATTTATCGGACTTTAACTAAACTTGGCTAAAATATCCGTCGGATATTAGCGCACCAAAGTGTGCGAGGCGTTTGCTAAAATGGAAATATTTTTCTAGCGACGTCCCAACGAGTAACAACAATCAAAAAATCTTCTATTGCCCAACTTCAAAAGGGATTTTCTAGGCAACCGATCGAAATACCGAAAAAGCCTGACACACCGTTTGTCAGCTCATCATCTCCTGAGTGATATAGTTCAGTCTGTTTGGACGTCCGCGATAACGCGAAGGCTGGTAATTTAATTTAGTCAGTACTGTCAGTTTTGCGCCTTAAGGTTTACGCATGCCTATCAAAACAAAAATGGTAAAAGGTATTGATATTTTCGGATTCTACAGTTTATTAGCTTTACAATGATATATATTTTACCGTGGTTTTCTTTAAAGTAGCGCGGAAGGCACCCTCCAAGGTCTTCAGTAACCTTAAACCTATGTTTAGTTTTAATTTAAATAACTATAGAAGGGGGCAGACAAAAAATAAGTAGTCTTTAGATTCAATACAAACATATGATTACCTCTAGAACGCTACTCGTGAATCTGTACATTTCGTGTGCCAACGGGAGTGGCAATATACCACAAGTTTACCATGTTCTCTTCGAGTGGTATTTATGTGCTTTAACTCTTTTCCATCCAACCTCACACATATGTGTGGATAAATACTGCTTCCCTTTTATGGTTTATTTCTTGTTTAAATTTTGTCAGAACGTCATAATAATTGTGTGAATAGGACCAACTGTGTTTTAGCAATCATAAAAGCTAAAAATAACGACTACAATACCAGAATTCTGCTGCATATCACCGATCGTGTAACAGCGATGCCCAAAATGCTTGTTTTTTGGCCAGAGAATAACACCAAAATTTACATATTTTTGTGGCCAACATTTTAATAAGAAAAACTGCCCAAATATCAAGATTCTACATTTACAGCAAACCTCAAGCTCTCTCCTTAGTATCTGCTATGAAACGTTTCTCTCACATTTTCTGCCTGCCACGTTTCAGCCCTTTTCTGAGATCCAATCTTGTGTGTCTTAACTGGACTCGTTCACGGCCGAAAAGAATTCTGGGAACTGCAACCACGCCGCGAGCATAGAACTCTCCTTCAGTTCATTTCATAGTTTTTCGCCACCTGGTGCTGAGCCACCCGGTGCTACCAGCAAAATGTTGCATCTAAATGCAGCAAAATGTTGCATCTAAAACTGACAATTGCACCTTAGTCAAGCGATTCCACTCACTCGACAAACAACAGCCACTCGGGTGCATCACGTGACTCTAAATCCTGGTCCCCAGTATTTCAAGACAGCAGATATTTTCATAATAACTCCATATATGAAGAAGTTAAGAGCCCCAGACCATTTATTGCCCAAAATCTGGTGAAATAAATAGCACCCACTTGGATCGAAAAGGGTTAAATGACTAAATGCATGGTTACAAATTGACCTTTAAAAAGCATAAAACTTTTTCCTTTGAAATAATTTCTGTGTTAACGTTTGACCAAGGATTGCATCCACTGTGACCCTCAGTTGGTCTCAAACAAAAATTAACGTTTATTTTCTATTCTGCAGATGTAGTGGCCGATAACCAGGGTGTGCAAAGTGCCTTAAAGGAAAACAAGGACAGTGTGGCTCGACTGGAAAGCGAGAATGAAGACCGCCAGAGTGATGATAGTGTCGAAGAGATCATGGAACCTGGTGGTCTAAAGGTAGGTTAGATTCGACCACAAAAAACTGTTCTTCACTAATTAACGTATAAGAAGAGACTTATAAGCAGAAACTAAAAAAATCTGTTCTTGTCCACAACTTTTGCCTAATTGCTACGTGTGAGCTCGTTGTATTTCCGAAGACATTGTTAAAAGAGATTGCGTTAGGGTTCCCGAGGGTGACAGTTTTAAGAGTAGTGCGCTCAAATAAAGGGCATGCACATTATTCCCGTCAGCGGTCACCTATTTAATTTATAGGGGAGAAACACATCCACAGCCAATGCAAATATTTTTTAAAAGAATGTAAGACGGCTGCTATTTTTGAAAAAGAAAAACATTTTCCTCTAGATGTTCAATCGGAACAAAAGTTGGGTCATACGGCAGATTGAGTTAAAAGCTATTGAAACTGCTAGGGCCCAGTCCCCTTAAACACTCAGCAGTTTATTTTGGCTATTTATTAACCTCTGTATTGTCGCAAATGTCGCATATCATGGTTTTGGCCTTAGAAAAGTGTATATAAAGCGCACTAAAGAGTTTAAAAGTTGGGTCCTTCTTAGGCCATCCACCCCACAAGACTGTAGCAAGCCACCACCACTCATTTTATGTCATTCTGTTTCTAAGGACTAATTACAGGCCTCAACCTTAGTGGCATCCACGAAAGGTATGAGGGTGTCCTGGACATCTTGGTGAAGACGAAGTGTTCCCTTGCCAAGGCCATGAGGGAATATGGTGTGCCTAGGAACACTTTAAGAGACTACATAGGAATATGTGAGTTGAAGATAATTGACCCTGACAAGTACAAAACAGTTGTACAGCAGGAAACGGGGAAAAGCGGCAAAGCGTCGGTTAAATGTATCGAAAAGAGTTGTCGGTTTGCCTTGAGAGAGTATCGGGCTCAAGCTAATAAGATGAGAGGAGAAGGCAAACTGCTGCCTTTCTACCCCGAAGAGGACTTTTACGATACAAAAGATTAGTTAAGATTAGCTTAAAACCAATACTTTCTTGTGCTCTTTAGCACGTGGCAGTTTAGATTAGATAAGCTGTTACATTTGCTTTTTGTTTCGTTAATGTTACACAGGTTGAAGGGGCTAGGTCACGCAATTTTAATCAATTTCAGCACTGATCAAATGGTCATAGAATTAACTAAAATACCAAAATAACGGCTCAAAACTATAGAAGAACTCTAGCAAAACACAGGAGAGCCAAGAAGGGACATGGATGGACAAAACTGGAGACGATTAAAATGGATTGCATTTAGGTAAATTCGAAAAACGTCGACCCACCTTTTTTCAAATTTATATCAGTTTATATCAAAATGTCATTTACACAGCTGGAAAATCATTCTCAGTTGTTATGTGGCCGTGATTTTGCAAATGAAAGACTCTTGCTCTGCAAATTTGATGTTTAGAGCACCTTTTAACTTTCAAGCAACAGGATGTTCAGTTTTTAAAAAGGAGTTCTAGGTTATGAACTAACTCACCAGTTCACTTTGCCTTACCTGTAAGGTGAGGTTTGATTGGAATTCTACCTCCTCATTGCTGCATAGAGAGATCACGTGCCCACCCCAAAACTGGGACTCTACACGCCCATTCAACATGGGCCAATGTCTTTAAAGGATGATCTTCACTACGCATGCGCTCTCTCTCACGTGATCTCTCTATGCAGCAATGAGGAGGTATAATTCCAATCAAACCTCACCTTACAGGTAAGGCTTGATTAATTTTTTAATTCTACCACAGGCCGTTCTCCTGTGTAAGGAAGCTTAGTTGAAAGTCTTTGTCAATGGAAGTATTTTGAAGGGAATTGCTGGCTTTTATCGAAGGCGCACAAACACAGTCAAAAAGCGCAAGCTGGACAGCACAGCTGAAAGCGAAAATCGTGACCGGTTTATTTGTTCTCTGATTGCGTGCACACTCTCAGTAAACTGTAACGATTAAATAACACGTTTTTAGTACCATTTAACTCAATTCGAAAAAAGAACTTCTAAACCTTTTCATTTTGTATTAATCATATGCTTGAACAGCCCACCACCAGGCAAAATTGTTTATTTTTTATTTCATTTCTTTTTTATAAACCGTTTATTGAACTTGAAACTGACCGCTCTTTAATCAGAGGTTGAACATGTCGCGACTTTGACAAACTTTTGAAGGGCACTTCAAAATCAAGAAGTAATCGATAAATACCGAAAGGTTTAGGCAATGTTTACTTCTAAATCAAGTTAAGAAAACACTTGAATGGACTTGAATGATGTCAAAGTGTGAAAACGCAAAGGGTGACAGGCCGCACAATCCCAATCGGTGTTAAACCTTTTTTTGAAACCTTACGTATTTTGGCTCTAACAATCAGATGATTTCCCTTTCTTATATGAAAGAATAGGTGGTTGTTTGAATATCTGGCGAGGGAACGGTTACATGATTAATATTTTCTTTTCTTTGTTGTTTTAATTAAGGGCTATTTTATTCCTGATAAGAGTTTCGCTATCAGATTGCTTGCTAGGGCAGCCTGTGCTCTGAAAGTGTTACTTGGCATTTGAAACGTTTTCTTTAAAGCAGCCGAGAAAGAATCCTCGTCCCCAGGCGGATTTAATGTCACTTCAAACTCTAAATTCTCCAGTTTCTTTCCCGTATCTAACATCGTAAGTTTAACTGGAGAAAGCCATAAGAAAATCTTTCCTCTACGAATTACTCGCTGGAACACGCGCAGTTAAAACAATTTGAGAAAGTGCTGCGGAGAGGAAACGCGAACTAACTTCTGGAAATTTCTGTCAATTCGAGAGAGGCGGGAAATCTTGCAACCACAAGATACAAAAACAAATTTATTAAAAAAAAAAAGTAGTAATAAAAAATACAAAAAAGAATAATACCCTCGACCCTTGACAAAACCTACACATGAAAATCTGTAGTTGGCGAAATTCAAAGCACCCAAACAAGCCGAATGTTTACATTTAAAAACACAAAAGAAAAACATCCCCTCATTTGCATATGGTAAATCAACTCGAGTAGATAGCCCCAGCCGTTCGAACGGGTGAGGATTTCTTGCCGATTTTCTGTTCGGCGACAGTGCAAACGGATGAAGTTGTTTTTTCATTGGAAAACCCTGGCTTACCATGGGTGCCACAGGTTTTCTTTTTCGTTTGAAAGAGGGCATCCTAGCCGTGCGAATGTATGCAACTTTTCTTTGCTTCAGCTCACTTTAACGCTGTGCAGACCTGCACTTTTCTTTACAATGCTTCTTTGTTTATCTATCTATCTATCTATCTGTCTGTCTGTCTGTCTGTCTGTCTGTCTGTCTATCTGTCTATTCATCTATCTAATTGATTAATTAATTAATTATTTATTTATTTGTTTTTGAAACACATGTTTGAATGAACAAAACAAAAATAATTTATCGGCTCGTGTTTTTTAAATACCACTGGCGTGACATTTGCGGTTATCTCTTATCGTTTTATCTGTGAACTTTTTGATAACTAGAACCACTACGTGGAACTTACCGGGGCCCAGTGGGACACGGGATTGCATATAGTTAATCTTTCGCACCCTTCCCCCGCCTCTTCAGTGGAGGCTAATACTGACATATTTTACAATCAGAGACAAAAAAAGTCTTAAAGTCGCTCCAGTGTCTGGCTCCAATTGCAAGTAGTGGTCATTGTATTTATTGTAGATCTCTCTTTTTCTTTGGTTAGACTTAAATTTTCTTACAATGTTCTTTCTCTCTTCATTTGACAATGCTGATGAGCAAAGTAAAGAATAAGACAAATGTGTTTTTCCATCATTGATACAGTCATCTTGCCTATAAATTTCACTGACTCTTTTTACAAGGGCATTAAGACTGAATGGTCCTAGGAGATGGAATTGCTCAGTTTCACAGGTCAACATGAAGTAACGATTGTTCTGAGTATTACGTTGAACTATAAAGCTTATAAGAACATCATTACAACAAAATAAGTATCCCGTCGGTATAACACAATTTGTAATATTTTCTTTTAAAATACTTTCGACTAGAGAGTCCTTATTAACAAGATAACACTGTGTTAAAGAGCCCTGATTCAAGTGTGAGTATTTTATTTTGATTTCTGCGTCATAGACTGTTATATTACTAGGCATTTTGTCTACACGGATACTTCACAAATTAATGTGATCAAGTAAGCTGAAGCCACTCAAAAGGCACTAAGGCCACAAG
>JAEMWC010000589.1:162500-207500 GCA_016490735.1 Pachyseris speciosa
ATTCCGTGCTCAGTGTATCTTAATATCAAGTAACCGATTAACCGCCTTGTTTCGCTTACCGGTTTGCATCTTACCGCTTTGACCAGAGGACGTTGAGCGAAAATACATGCTTTTGCGGTAGAAAGGTTTCTTGTTGTTTGTGACTAATTTTCTCATAATCTACTTCAGAGGTTGTTAATGCAACAAAAATGCCACTCAATTGATCGAGTCGGATGCTAGCTTGCCTCACTTTGGCCGTCCGATTTACCCGATTAAGTAGAACGATTGACTGTAAAATAGAAGCATGCTTCAAATAGGAAACACAAATAAGAACAGAGGAACTTCAAACAATTTTCACGGGTACCGTGGTATTCTCATCTGTTTGGTATTAACACGTTCTAAAACCTCAGGTAGTATTCTAAAATAGCTTTATTTCGACAAAAACTAGCATTTTTGACTGTATTTTTTCCAAAATCACATATTTTGCTTAACGAGTGATAATAATTTATTAAAAACAGACGTATTTTACCGAATTCTAAGTAAGTTTTGCAATATTTTTAAACAGAGAGAATATTTTGCCAAATTTTTATACAGTTTTGCAAGGTTATAACGAATTTTTTTTTCTGGGAATATGCCGCTTGAATTTAAATTCGTCTGTCGCAATACCGTCAAACAGAAATGTCCAGCTTTCATGTATAGGCAATCAGAAAGTGACCATGGAAATTTCTAACGTCATTTATAACAAGCAGAAACTGACCGTGGAAATTTCCAACGTCATTCATAGCAAGTAGAAACAGACTTTGAATTTAAATTCGTCTGTCGCAATACCGTCAAACAGAAATGTCCAGCTTTCATGTATAGGCAATCAGAAAGTGACCATGGAAATTTCTAACGTCATTTATAACAAGCAGAAACTGACCGTGGAAATTTCCAACGTCATTCATAGCAAGTAGAAACAGACTATGAATTTCACCCAACGTTAAACCCCTTTTGTTCTTTTTGAGAACTGCTTTTTCTGTAAATTACAATTTACTGGAGAATGTGTGTTTCAAGTTATCTTTAATCAACAATTTAGAACGACATGGAGGAAATCAGTTAATGTTTTCGCGATTCAGTTAAGGTACACATCGGCAGTAATCTTCGTAATAACGGCGGTATTCTGTACCTGAAAAAGAACGTAAAATTAACGTCAAAAGGTATTTGTTGAGGGCTTCAAGAGCAAGTGACTGATTTTGCTGGATTTTGGTGAGTCTGTTCAATCTCACATAATTCCTTTGTGGAATAGGTGATAAGAAGTAAAATTTATGGAACCGTTACACGCTCTATTTACAATTCTAACTAAACACAGGACTAAGCGAGGATAAAAAACATGTCTTCGAGTCATGTTCAATATTTGAATCATTTGTCGGTCACATTAGATATGCAGAGACAACTGAAATTTCCGTAAACTGGTTGAAAAAAATGGCGCGCACTCGGACAAAATAACCGTGTTATATTTATTCATGAAGTGAGCTACCCAAATCGATCATTTCAGAGGGGTCTTACCTCAAGGCCCACCAACACTTGAAATACCTCATACCATTATTGTAGCAAGTGGCAACAAAAAGAGTTCTTAGTCGACCTTCCTACCTGAATGGTGTAAGGCATTGTCTATTTAGATCTTAGTTCGCCGGTTGTCGTCGCTCTGCTTTTTGCTGGTGACTCAGTATTCATATAGGACTTAGGTAGGGCAGATCTGTAGTGCACAGCGTATAGACCTCATCCTTATAATAATAATGATAATAATAATAATATTATTATTATTATTATTATTATTATTTGAATATTTATCCAATATGAAATTGTTATCATAATGAATAATGATGTTGATATCGGTGTGAATTAAAAAGTGACACCTTTCGAATAAACAAATCCTGTACGGTTTTGTTAATCGGATATCACAGGTATAGATTGTGTCACGTACTCACTGAACGAATGGAAATCTTGCCATGAAGTTTTCCTAGATTCTACATTCACGAAGCCCAAATTTATAACGAATTTCGTAATTTTAATTTCTGTTGTGATGTATGGAAGAATTCGGTTAATGACAGTATAGAAAACGAAATTTGTATCACATCCTGTCTTTTCAATGAAAATTATGCCGACACATTCCTAGTACTTACGGCATTCCTTTGGCATACCGCAGAGTAACGGCTCCCAAACCGGCAAAAGGCCACTAGCCGCTCAGTTCAACCCAAAGAAGAACGCCTTTCTGTTTTAACGCGGGATGTTTGAAAACGATGCAATAGTTACACGAGGTTATGCGCGGTGCATAGAGTTTATCAAAGAGCTACGCTACAGATGTATAATGAAAGGTCAAGTAAGTGAAACTGTTGTGAAATTTATCGAGCTCATCGTGACAGTGCATTTTAATCTGATTAATTCAAAGCGCTGATTTCCCAGTGATATTACACTAGGTTCGAGCGTACATAGTTAGTTTTAAAATATCTATTGTATCATTTTCTTCTGTATTTGGCTCCGTTTAGGGAAGAAGCAGATTAGCAATAAAAGATGTCTGAACATTATTTTGGTTGATTTGTCGTTCAATGCTCGTATTTCAGTACCCTGGCAGGCCGTGATTGCAACCGTTGCGAGACTTGGAACTGCTCGGAAAAGTATTGTCATTCCACAATGTGTGTCTACCTTGTGCGCAAAGTGAAATAACGACAAAAAACAGCATCAGTAATAGTTCGCACGTGCGCGGGGTATAGTGCGCGGCTATTGCTTCCGAACTTTGTTGCAAACACAACATGCGTCTGAGGTCTACGCACTATTCCAAATTAATGCCTAATGTACAGGTAAGCTAGCTTTGTTTCTCTTTTTGACTTTTTTTTGTACACTAATATTATGTTTGAATGAGTGTCAATACTACTGTATTAGACATGCGCAGTTGAAGTAAGGAACGGGTGATGAGCCCAAAGAGCGTCTAAGAGGCTAAGCAGAGGCGTAACCAGGATTTTTCCACAAGTATATGCACAATTTTCCAAATCTCCCTCTCCCCCCCCCCCCTCCCCCACCTTACAACTTTCATATCTTGTTCACGTGCCCTCACTAAATTTTCTTTTACCCGATCAGCATGCCGCGGTTATGTTGTAAGCGTAAGCGTTCTTACTTTCCTATGAAATATAACCTTAGTCGTTAAATTCTGTGTTGCTTTTTGGAGTTTATTGAAGCGCTTCGCTCGCTTATCATTAATTGAACTAATAAGTGAGTGGTATCTCAGACTTTTATTCACAAATAGGTGATTTTTTTTTCGTTGTGTGTCAAATTGTTTTTAGCTCGGCATTGGCTTCCTTGTAAAAGCACCTAGAGAGCCGTAATTGAACCCTAGTTAAGTTTCATTTAGGTCAGCGTTTCATAAGAATCTACAACTGAAAAACAATCAACATCTCCATGAACAATAGACCGAAATCCTGAGGCTATGTAAAATATAGCTGTCTATATCTTTCGGCCGGATCTAGTATTTATATGACGGGGGTTCGAATATACGATCGCTGAAGGCGGTAGCTTCTAGGGGTGTCCAGAGGCATGCTTCCCCGGGAAATTTTGAAATTTTAGTCCTCGGAAATGCGATTTCCAGCTTTCTAAGGCGCAAATCAAAGTGATTTGATAGCTTTAAATTTCAGTCAACTCTTGCGTTAAAACGATAAAACGATCGACATTTATCATTGAGTATTCGAATTGATATTTTTTGTTTACAAATATATATTCAGTTGCGTTTATTTGACATAAGCAATTGAGTTCAGGCCGAACAGTATATAAACCGATCGGCATAGCTTTCGTCAGAAAGTTCTGAGCTAGCAGTATTTACAAGCTGTGAGGCGGAGGCCGTGTTTAATCGAGTGTGACAAAGGTCGCGTGTACATTTGGCGGAGGCCGTGTTTAATCGAGTGTGACAAAGTCGCGTGTACATTTGGCGGAGGCCGTGTTTAATCGAGTGTGACAGAGGTCGCGTGTACATTTGGCGGAGGCCGTGTGACGGAGGTCGAAGTGTAATTTACAAGCTTAGCGTGCGGCTTGTGGAGTTTTTTTGTGCGGTATTCACTACGTTGATTTGGAATAAATCTTTTTGTTGCTGTTTCGACAACCCTGCGTTCTGCTTGGACTGCAAACACACAAACCACATTGAACTCGTAACACCTTATTTTGATTTTGTCACCACAGTTCTGTGGTAACTGCATGTTTTTAGACGTTAACGCCTCAGTTTTAGGGGATATGACCGAATCCCCCCAGCCACCCCTAGATCCCCACCAGGCTTTTCTAAGAAATGTAAACAAACAAACAAAAAATAGTCATATTGAAGTTAAAAACGTTCTCTGGTTAAAAAGATAAAAACATAAGCTTTCGGCTATGGGTTGATAGCCGAAAGCTTATGTTTTTATCTTTTTAACCAGAGAACGTTTTTAACTTCAATATGTCTTATCCTGATTACAGCTCTATTTTAAAAAAATTGTCAATGCGTACATGTCTCCATCTCCAAGAACAAGTCTTGAGGCTATGTAAAATATAACTGCCCATATAACTTTATATAACTGAGACTTATCTTCTGTCTTTCTTTCGTTTTCCCATAAACTCAGAAATGACCTCATTAAATTCGATTTCCTATGTTTATGAAGATGTATCACGGATAACGAGGACAACCTCACATCTGACATAAGCTCCGTATTGAGCCTCTTCACGCTACTAAACAGTTTGCTCCAGTCTCTTCTTTCTGTTGTATCATTTTGTCTGTGTCTATGGCAAAGTAATAATCTGGAATTGTTTTTTTGGCCATGGGAAACCTAGCAGAACGAATTAAAAAGACAGGCCGATCCAGTGAAACTGTAACGATTAAAAAACACGCCGTTTTTAAAACCATTCAACTTAATTCGAAAAAGCAACTTCTAAAACTCTTTTGATCTTGGCATCCCCTTGCGCAGACAACACCAAGCTGTATAGAAGTATCTTATTATATCCAGATGCGGATATATTGCAGTAAGCACTAACAAACCTAAATCCCGGAGTCTTCACAATAATATTAATTTCAACGCATCAAAGTGCAAGGTCTTAACAGTGACGCGGAAGAAAAAACCAGTGCGCCATGACTATCACCACCTTGGCCACGCTGTCCTACAATGCGTGAACGAGGAGAAAGATCTCGGTGTCATGATAACAAGCAAATTAACGTGGGAATCTCATGGTTACTGCTAAAGCGAATAAGCTGCTCGGTCTTCTCCGCCCCACCTGCCCTATGCTGACCGACGTCAAGGTTAGAAGATCATTGTACCTGGCACTAGTGAAGTCCCAAATGAGGTATGCAACTGAAGTGTGGTCTCCCAGCCACTCAACCTCAATGCGGAAAGCTGAAAGGGTTCAGAGTAGAGCTACACGATGGATTCTACAAATGAAGCAAGGTGAACTGTTTTACAAAGAGAGACTGATCCATCTGGATATCTGCTACCGCTTACCTATGACCGCGAGGTCAACCATTTAGTATTTCTTTATAAGGCCTTACATGACTATATTGACATTGATATTAGTTTTATTAAGAGCGTTAGTCCGGCCATACTCGACGTTCTCAATCAAGTGATATAAAGTATTTGGAAACGCCTCTCTGTAAATCAGCTACCTATCAGTCCTCCTTTTTTAATCATAGTATTAAATTATGCAACCTAATATGTAAACTAATTCAGCCCAGTGACTTTCTAAACATAAAGATTTTTAAGAATAGTATAACTAACTTCTACAAAGATGAATTAGCAAATGTCTTTGACCCCGACAAACCATGTTCATGAGTTCTTGCACGCAATTGTGGGTGCCATTGACAACAATGGTTTAATAAGCATTTCATTTACTAATTTAGTTGGGAAGTGCCTTGCATAGGACTCCAGGTTCCGTTTGCACCTTTCCTTTTGGTCGTTTAGTTTCTTTTTTCTTTTTTTTCTCGTTACTGTAATTATTTATTTAGAGAGACTTACACCAATAAAGTTAAAAAAAAAAACGAAACAAAACAAATCTTCTATGCTTGAACAACAATTTTTTAATTGCTCCAGCCCACCACCAGCCAATATTTTGTGTTTGTTTTTTATAAAACGTTTATTGAACTTGGAACTGAGCGCTCTTTAATCAGTGCTTTAATCAGAGGAGGAACGTACACATGTCGCGATTTTGACAAACTTTTGAAGGGCACTTCGAAATCAAGAAGTAATGGATAAATACGGAATGATGAATGATGTCAAAGTGTGAAAACGCAAAAGGTTGACAAGCCGCAATCTTCCCTACCGGTGTGAAAGCTTTTTTTGGAACCTTTCGTATTTTGGCTCTAACGAGCAGATGATTTCCTTTTCTTATTTGAAAGAGTAGGTGGTTGTTTGAATATCTGGTGAAGTAACGGTTACATGATTAATATTTTCTTTGTTGTTTGGATAAAGGGCTATTGCCCTTCCTTTGAATTTTATTCCTGATAAGAGGGTCTCTATTAGATTACTTGCCTGGGTACCCTTTGTCCTGAAAGCGTTACTTGGCATTTGAAACGTTTTCTTTAAAACAGCCAAGAAGTCCAGTCCCCAGGCGGATTGGATGTTACTTCAAACTCTAAATTCTCTAGTTTCTTTCCCGTATATAAAATCGTAGGTTTAACTGTAGAAAGCTACAAGACAATTTTCCCCTGTGAAATACTCGCTGGAACACGCGCAGGTGAGATAAAATGTGAGAAAGTGCTGCGGAGAGGAAACGCGAACTAACTTCTGGGAATTTCAGTCAATTCCAGAAAGGCCACGAGATACAAAAGAAAAAAGTTATTTTTTCAATGGAAAACCCTGGTTTGGGTGCCACAGGTTTTCTTTTTCGTTTGAAAGAGGGCATCCTAGCCGTGCGAACGCATGCAACTTTTCTGTTTCAGTTCACTTCAACGCTGGGCAGACCTGCATCTTTCTTTACTTATTCTTTCTTTCTTTTTTTATTTGCTTCTTTGTTTGTTTGTTTACCTATTTATTTATTTATCTATTTATGAAAGACAAGTTTGAATGAACAAAACAAACAATAATTTTCAACTCGTGTTTTTTTAAATATCCCTGGCGTGACATTTGTGGTTATCTTTTATCGTTTTATCTGTGAACATTTTGACATTTAGCAATTCAGAAATTAATAGACGAGGGTCAAATATCGTCACTCCCCTAATCTCCGATAAGTTCTAGTATAAAGTATGAAGTAGTCTCGAGACGACTTTAATATATAAAAACGGCCAATGCTTGCCATCGGCACCCAAAGCGCCTTATTCATGGGTCTGGAAAACTGAAATAATATTAAACAAAACTGAACCATTATATTTGGTCTTCTTTGCTTCTAAATAAATGTCTTTCATCGTTGCTAAGTAAGATAAAAAATTCGCAAGGCTCCTTTAAGAACGCCACTTTATTTACAATAGTTCAGTGGGACGAATATCAACGGAGTCGATATGACAACTATAAGTTCATTTACAAAGAAAGCGCTTAAAATAAACTCCAACTGAACTACGAACAGCAGTGGATGCATCGCGTGTAATGTGTTCCCCTTTAGAGGACACCTCAGAAAGCCAGCATGAACGATACACGGAGTGAAACGTTCCAATCAGTGCCGGATTTGAGGCGTGCCGGATTTGAGGCGTTTATGCCCGGGGGGGGGGGGGTGGTGGTACTCACAGAAAAATTGGGTGGGGGTGTGCGGCCCGCTTCCTGAAACCGTTACTCTATTTCAGACCAAAATCTGCGATTTTCCCTACCCTATTTCAGACCTGACCAAAAATTTGATACCCTATTTCAGACCTGTTTCACGTACACAGTTGGCTTAAACATAATTAAAAGACAAAAAGAACAGCTTTTGTTGATGGTCCTATTGACTAAAGATGAAGAAGTAGCTTCTTCTAAAAAGCATACCGAATTCTAGACAAGAGTGCACAAACCGTACCCTATTTCAGACCAAAACGGTCAAAATTGATACCCTATTTCAGACCAAAACGACCAAAAGACCTTACCCTTTGGGGCCGCACATACCTATATAGCCCATATAAGGCAGTACCCCCCCCCCCCCCCCCGCCGGGCGTTTATGTTCCTTGAAGCACAGCTTTGCCGTTTCCTGGTGAGGTTATGGTTTCCACTCGTGTATATTATCCATTGCCACGGTTTCGCTGTATCTGCTTGCGAACATAGTTGTTTTTTCTTTCTGTGTCGTATTATTCCACATCGACATATGCGTCCTCCTTCTCCACGTCATGTTCGCCATCATAAAACTTCCGTTCCAACCTGTATCAACAGAAAACAGCGGAAACTGATGACGAAAAGGACGATACTATACAAAGGCAGTCTTACGCTGTTTAAACCAGCGCAGGAAAAGCAGATCTTAGCAACGGCTACTGAACCTTAAAAAGAAAATTGGGGGTAATCACGCCTTTTTCAGGAATACTTTAAAAGCTTCAATCTGGAAAAAATGTTACATATTCTGAATTAATCGAGCTCAAATGTCTTTGACAATGCGCGGTTTTTGGACCTCAATAGTCCTTGTTCATATCTGCTATCCCACATACTCGTAAATCGCGGAAAAGTGCTTCTGCATTAACTTAAGAAGTACCGTCCTTAACCTGAATGAACTGCAATCTCGGTCTGTAATCTTTGGCACACCTGGCACTTTTACATTCAGAATGATTCAGCACAAGTTCATCCACAAATGATGTTGAAAAACTCGCTTGTCAAAATACGAGTCCGTTCCAACAATTAACATATTTAAGCGAAAGGGTAAGATAATAAACGATCCTTAAATCCAACCCCGTCCTTCCCTTACATTCTTCCCCTCCCATCTCCTCTCATGACATTGAGTCATCTTCGTGTCTGCCGTCCGGTTCCCCCCGATCTTCAACCCCCACCCCTCCCTACACTCCCCCTCTCAACCCCCTCCTGTTACCTTGAGTCATCTTCGTACCTGCCGTCCGTCTCCTCCTGATCTTCCATTGCCTCCAGGCACAAGGTATCCGGGAGCACCTCCTGCATCTGTTCACTGGGGGCCCCTGTCAGGCATTTGACGTTTTCTATCACAGTGTGCTTGATGTGATCAAGGTACTGGACATGGTAAGACACAAGAGCGCTCACTGATGAAAAATGGCAGAATAGAACCATATAATAGAACCATAGTTAGTAGAACACAGCATCTTTACTGCCGATTTAAAAACTCAGTGCAACTTTTGCTACAACTGTGGTATGCAATTTCCCTAGCGCGCGCTGTTCGCGTCATGCAAAAAATCGTATACAACACTCGCCGTACAACATTGCCCATATCTACGACTGTCGCATGGTTTTAAAACATTCTTTGAGATCCTACAACAATTTATTTGTGTCGTCCGCGACAAGTTGTAGGTTGAATTTACACAGCACAATTTGTATCACAGTCTTGTCGTAAGCTTGTTACATGCCACAAAGTCGTACCGTCTAAACTGTCATTCATGGAGCAACATTTTAAATGCGGACCCAGAGAACCTAGGGCCAGGCTAACAAGTTAAGATTCCGCGCTCAGTGTGTCTTAATATCAAGTAACCGATTAACCGCCTTGTTTCGCTCACCGATATGCAACTTACCGCTTTGACCAGAGGACGTTGAGCAAAAATACATGCTTTTGCGGTAAAAAGGTTTCTTGTTGTTTGTGACTAATGTTCTCATAATCTAATTCAGAGGTTGTTAATACGACAAAAATGCGACTCAATTGATCGAGTCGGAAGCGAGCTTGCCTCACTTTGGCCGTCCGATTTACCCGATTAAGTGGAACGATTGACTGTAAAATAGAAGCATGCTTCCAATACGAAGCACAAATAAGAAAAGAGGAACTTCAAACAATTTTCACGGGGACCGTGACATTCTCACCTGTTTGCAACGACAACATCTAAGCCTGTCTTGTAAAAAAAGCAAGCGTTACTTTGCTTCGGTTTCGGGTCGTCTCTTATTAATTGGATCAATATGTTCTACTGTGACATCCAGAGCTGTGTTGTGAATAACGGTTGGTTGGGTGTTTTCTTTGAATTGGGTCGGGGTGTTACGCAGGGCTGCCCACTTTCGCAGAGATTATCTTTTGTGCAGATTTTTTGGCTGCTGCCATCCGTAAAGATGCTGTAATCAAAGGGATATCAGTAGGTAGTGTTGAATGTAAGTTAATTCAGTTTGCAGAACGATACTACTTTGATTTTAAATGGTTCTCAAAAATCGCTTCAGCGCTCTCTCCATATGTTAGGGCTAAAAGTTAATTGTGACAAAACAGAAGTTCTTTGGATAAGCTCATTAAAGGGATCAAACCAAATTTTGTGCCCCGATAAAAATTTTACTTGCTCAAACGGTAAAGTTAAGGCTTTGGGCGTTTGGTTCTGTGTCGATAAGGTAGAAAGTCTGAAAAAAAATTACGAGGAGAAGGTTCGAAATGTAGGGAATTTTTTAAACAATTGGCACAATAAAAGGCTAACGTTGATTGGTAAAATTGCAGTTGTCAAGGCCTTAGCCGAATCTCAAATGGAAATGCACGTTAAGCGTGAAACTCAGGAACTTCCAGATTAAGTTCCTCCACAGAAAAATTCCTACAAACTCCTTTCTGTTTAAAATCCAAGTTACAGACACAGATCGTTGTTGCTTTTGCCAAAACGCCCAGGAAACGCTAATCCACCTGTTCTGGGATTGCCCGGTAATAAATGCTTTTTGGAATAGTATACAGTATTTCTTAATTTCAGTTACTCTGATACAGGCTTCTCACGTTTTAAAGTAGACTGAATGTTTAGGTCTCGCGGGAGCAAAAGGAGAAATTCTAGTAAATCATTGCCTACTTCTGGCTAGATACAATATTCTTAGTTGCGAGTACAAGGATACCAAACCATATATTAGAATATATTTATCAGATTAAAAGCAATTTAAAAATTGAAAAAACAAATTTCAACTACAACAGGAACGCAGAAAGAATTCAAAGAGAAGTAGCATAAAATACTCCAGTCACTGCGACAACTTGAACGATATCTCCTTTTAATGCTCCTTGCTTTCTAGACATCTAAGTCAAGCAGGTTCCTGTATATATTTACATAAAATAATAATAATAAAAACAGTGCGAATCTTCTTTTTCACTGCTGACCCAATATTGCATATTTGTAAATACTCTATTGTAAGTAGTTATTCTTTATTTTTCAGTTACTTTTTCAGCATTGTACTGTAAACATTATAAGTAGTGTATTGTGTTTGTAAATCTTGTGCTTCGTTGTTGTGTCATTGCAATAAAAAAAGATTATTATTACGATTATTAAACGTCAGGTATCTCTTAGTACCTGTAACGAATTTCACTGGAGATTTCCTGGCCCACTAGCGGAGATGTGTAACGCCCTGTAACGGAAACAAAATACACGTCAAACATTTTCTACGAAGGGTACCCTTCAAAAGAACAAGAACTTGTTATGAACTTATACCAATCACCAAGCAATCCCCCCACCCACCCCACTCCACTGAGACGTCTCCACCAATCTCAATGGTAAGATGTACCAAACCTTGAGAGAATGGTGGATTTTAAGCCCCAATCAGAACGCGGAAATTCCCTTTACTGCTCTTTATGCATTTTCATTGGTACAATTCCCTCGACAGTCACTCGCCTGTGCAAGGTTGCGCAGTAACAGCGGTAGATTTGAGGCCGTTGAGGACTTCATTGTAGTGAAACTGGATGCACAACAATTACTCGCCAATAAAATTAACACGGCAGTCTCTGCTCCTAAGTGAAACGTAATGATCCAAAAAATAGATCAACAAACGCGTAGCCGGCTCCTTAGGATAAGCCTTCATAGCGCGCGCCATTTGGAGACTTCTCTCCTCCTCGCGTGTATCCACCCTCGGCCGTGCCGCACTGACTCGCGCGCCATTTCTCTCCCGCTGCTTGGGGATCATGTGCGTGCCACAGCTTACCAGCATCGTGCAACATTCTTGATGGTGTAACCTTCTCCACCGAGAACTAATATTGGAAGGTTGAATATCTTGGCAAATTGCGAACACTCACTTTCACATGGTTGGTGATGTCTGCCTTGTCAGGGATCTTCTCCAACACTCTTTTTCCTCTAACTGATTATAGAAATCCTCAGGGCTAAATTCCTGTGAATACATGAAAATGTCCAATTTAGCACTTACCGGTTGCAAATCAAGGAATCAGTTCACAAGTCAGCATACCAGTGAGTCAGTCAGTCGGTATGTTTGCCTACAAGCCAACCAGGCAGACAGCCAGCCACGGCTTGCTGTGTCAGGAAGATGGCCGGCTACCCAATCATGCCATGTATTCAGTCAGTTGTTCAGTCCAGCCTCCAGTTAGCCAGCCTGTCAGTTTGTGTCTGTCAAACAGTCAGCTTGTCTATGAAAGTCATATACTGCCCGCTACAGGATTGCGATTTTCCGTTCCGCTTTTTCCCCGTAAAAACGTAATAAGAGCGATCTTATCCCTAGTTTTTGCGCTAAATGGTTCTCTTCCTCTCTTTTCACTGCTCTAGTTTTGAACTGGTTCTCTCCAGATTTCAGAGTAACAGACAAAAGATGTCATGCGTGACTGTCCCTTAAATAGCGTTACAAAAAAATGTAGTAGTTCGACAAAATTAAAATATTCACTGCCAAAACAACGTAAAATGCAGTAATAGCGTAACAACGTTGTAGTCCGAGAAAAACTGATTCACAGCAAAATCCAGTAACAGCGTGACAACGTAGCAGTCCGACAAAAACTGATTCACAGCCAGCAAAACAATCCCGTAATAGCATAACAACGTAATAAACAACAATCCATTCATTCTACTTCCAGATCTATTTGACCATCTTATGATTACCAACAATCAAGTTCATTCACATAAAACTCGTCAGTCTGATCATGTTCATTTTCCTTTGTAAAATTCAATGTCAAAATTTAACAAAATGCAATTTCCTATAAAGGGAAAAAACTTTGGAACGGCCTGAGCAATGAAATTAAAATCGTTTTTCTTTTGACTGCCAATTAATTTTTTTATAGTATAGTTCTTTATATTAATTATCCCATTATTCTAATTTTTGGATTGATTTGAGCTCAATATTCATTCTAAGACTTTGATGATTGTTCTTTATTTCACTTCTACATTTTGTTACGTAACTATATCTTATTCATCCTCGGAGACCCAGGGCAGAGAGTCGGGTTGGGACGAAGATTCAGGACGAGCGAAAGTTTACAAGACGGACGGGAGAGCCCCTGGGAACATTTCTTTATCGGACTAGTTCCAGAAGCCATTGAAATCCAGTTTCCTGATTGGGCGGAAATTTTCTGGCAAGGAATTTTTTTCTGCCCAATCGACGATCAGCTTATATATCGCACTCCTTTCGTGACTTCTTATACCGAGGGTCAAACGTCCAATCTGCTGTCAGCCATAGTTTCGATCGCTGTATCGACACTTCGAGAAAAGTTATGATGGAAAGGGGCCCACAAAATCCAGATATCGACAAATTCAACTTCTACTCAAGTAAAAATCACTTGTAAGGAACTAGAAAAATCAAGATGAAGACCGATCGCAGGTATCGTAAACTTCACGCGAAGAGTTGTTGCAGATTGTTGACAACTCGGCCACAATTGTTGTTGTTTGGTATGAGCTTTTGTTTTTCTCTGGTGTACTCACAGGCAGTGGGCCGCTCCTGAAACTTTTCGGGGCGATGGAATTTCTGTTGCACAGGCCAGGCACGTTTACCGATCGCGCGAGTGAAACGCAGCCGTTGAATTTTGTTTTCCTCACGAAATCGAACCTTCCACTGCTTACAAATAGTGGAATAGAGAATTAACTCTAAAGTGTAAATTAAAGTGCTACTTAAACCCATGAATAACCCACTGGGCGTTAGCCCTAGTAAAGGGAAACAGGGAACCACACGAGGCAAAGAAAAAATCTTTTGACCTCGGTGGGAATCGAACCCACGACCTCCGGATTAGATCTACCGTTACTCTGCCGACTGAGCTACAAGGTCGCACAGAGAAAGTCGGGGACGATTTTTTAGATGGTGAATCGCGGTAAAGAGAAAGTAAGGGTACATATGAATGTTGTGCCGCGTAGCACTAGGAACACAAATAGTGGAATAGAGAATTAACTCTAAAGTGTAAATTAAAGTGCTACTTAAACCCATGAATAACCCACTGGGCGTTAGCCCTAGTAAAGGGAAACAGGGAACCACACGAGGCAAAGAAAACATCTTTTGACCTCGGTGGGAATCGAACCCACGACCTCCGGATTAGATCTACCGTTACTCTGCCGACTGAGCTACAAGGTCGCACAGAGAAAGTCGGGTTATTCATTGGTTTAAGTAGCACTTTAATTTACACTTTAGAGTTAATTCTCTATTCCACTATTTGTGTTCCTAGTGCTACGCGGCACAACATTCATATGTACCCTTACTTTCTCTTTGCCGCGATTCACCATCTAAAAAATCGTCCCCGACTTTCTCTGTGCGACCTTTTAGCTCAGTCGGCAGAGTAACGGTAGATCTAATCCGGAGGTCGTGGGTTCGATTCCCACCGAGGTCAAAAGATTTTTTCTTTGCCTCGTGTGGTTCCCTGTTTCCCTTTACTAGGGCTAACGCCCAGTGGGTTATTCATGGGTTTAAGTAGCACTTTAATTTACACTTTAGAGTTAATTCTCTATTCCACTATTTGTGTTCCTAGTGCTACGCGGCACAACATTCATATGTACCCTTCCACTGCTTACAATCTACTCGAAGTCGCGTCTCAGATGAGCTCAGCTCAGTTTCGAGAGACCTTGAAATGGCCTGAGAAAATCCAGTTTAAAATAATTGACCTGTAGTCATGGTTGTCTCTCCATCCGCTTATATTATGGCAATCATGAAAGACCAGGTTAAGTGGTTAAGGTCATTGGGCTTGTAGGCTGCTTTTATGTGGAAAAGTACGGAGGCCGAAATCACAAACCAATTTATCAAATCAAAATCAGTTTCCCAATACTCTGACATAATTTCTCTTGCATACAGATGCCGTTTTGACGTTGATGTGAGTTCAGATTATGCTTTTGAAATAGGTGATTACCTTGGTTATAGAGTAAGACTCGAATAGAAACTACTCCAGTGTTTTGGGGGGAAAGGAATGGAAAATGGCATGTATTATGTTAAGATGAAAACAGATTTTTACAAACATCATCACTCTCATGAGCATATAGACACTTAATGTTTTCCTTACTATTGGTAGAGTTAGCATAATTTTTTGAGACCTTAGCAGATATGTGGCAGATGTTTTGCATGGTAATTGGGGTACGATATTGACCTGATACCTTTTGTAGCATTACAGGGCTTTCATAGCTCCTAAGATTTAGGCAGTGTGATATGGTATTGCTGAATATCTTGTGCAGTGCACTTGCTGTGATTAGCCTATTACAGGTGTTTCAGTGAATGATGATGGTAAACTGACTTGTGTTTCAGGAAATTGTTTGTGTTTTGAGAAACTGTTCCATGTTAAGGGAAACTGGTTTTTGTTTTGGTAAATTGATTTGTGATTGACCCTTTTGGGCCGCTGTAGAAAAGCAAAGTGAAAGACCAACATATAACAGATGGACAATTAAATTTTAAGAACAATTTTAAAGTTTTTTGTACCCCCCTCTGAAACTGAGGGTGTAATTTCATCTTGAGTATACTCATTGGAAATTTCATTTAGTACAAGGTAGACTTCTCCTGAAGTGCTGGCAGCTGGCTAAAAAGTGGCGTCTTTAAATTTTTAGAGCCACCTGCTTTTCAATGAATAGTTTCCAACGTTTTTCGAAGGCTGTTTAAATTCTCATCAACAAGCCACCTTCTGTTAGATTCCAGTCAGCTACTCTAAAACCTAATAAAAACTCTGAGGCCATGAGGTTTGTGACAAATAATCACTACAATATCCAACAGATTGCATTGAAAACTTGAATTTAAAGTTACATCTCACTATCAAGAAAACTTCTAAACAAACAAAAACTAAATGAAATAACAATCCCTTCTAGTTTTATTTTGTTATTTTGTTTTTTTTTTCTTTGTTTCCACTTTATCTAAAGGGGATATCTTACTGAGTGACCATGTTAACATATTTTGTAACTGTATTCAGGTTATGGGTATGGTTTGTGTGTAGTGTTCTTTAGTTTGAAACTTACCTGAAAATAATTTAACTACGCTAATAGCCATACCATTGTATCAGCCTGTTTGACTCAGTGAACTGCATAGTTGAGAATGACTTGTCAATAGGTGGTTATCAAGGGTCTTTCGGCACAAGACATATTTACACTATGTGAGGAACTGAAAACATAGTTCCTTAATTAACTGGAAGCACTCTCTCATGTTTTAAAAATTGTCAAGGAAGAGGGCGGTGATAGGAAGAACCCATTCCAAAATTGGTGTGGTCTCACAGGAGAAATCATGTCTTTTCCTGGTGTACCACTGGCTTAGCAATCACAGCAACTACAACCGTATCATGCAAAAATGGAATTTAGTAATTGTTATATTATGGATACACTTGAGCGTTTATAAAAACAAGAGTGCATACATTAAGACACTAAACATCCTGCATCAACTTGTAAACAACTTTATCTGAAACTTTGCTACCTAAAAGTTGCAGCACAGTCAATATAATGTAAATGTTTCCAGCAAGGCCCACTCTAAATCATGTTTTTAAAACTTTTAAAACCTAAATTTTTAACTGAGCTCAGCACCACTGTGGTAAAAGAGTTCATGGAAAGCTTGTACAAATAACCATGCATCTTACATGTGCACACAATTAGCAATTATCACAACTGCAAGGCAATCTGCAAAATTTTTATGCACACCTTGGGAAGAAAAGCATATTGGCCAACAGATACCAGTCAAATATATGCAAACATTGCAATGTATCAAGTGTAACTGTACACTTTCTCTAAGGCCTTTTTGTGGTCTCTCTCGAAATTGAGCTGAGACGGTCGATTGCAAGGTTCGATAACTAAAAACGCCGAGCTGTGTGCTTCTCTGTGTGCTTCTCTCAAACTTTGCCTATTGTTATGGTTTAAATTTTTTAAGACAATAAGCCTTTTGTTGTATGTCCGTAGGGATTTTTCCGTCCTGTTTCGCGAGATTATAATCGGGTCAAATCGTGTTCAGTCGGAACTTGTCACTGATGACAAATTTTTCCCAACGGTAGCCTACTTAGGAAAACGAAGACAAACTAACTGGGGGTACGTCAGCAGGTTTGACTAAGCTTTTGTCATACCGAGCACACATGTTTCGGCCTTACCCAGCCTAACCGACTAAAGTAAAAGTAACCGTACTTTACTTTTACTTTAGTCGTCTAGTATTTTTTAGCTCATGTTTTAGCGACCAAGCGGCGATGAGGAGCTGAAAGCGATAAGAACGGGCCGGCTGTTATGTGTTATCTCAGTTTAATATGCTTTATACGCGCGCTATGCTAATTCGTGCATGGCTTAATAATTATTTACCAATTGCGCATGGATCTACGAAAACGACAAACGAAAACAGAACTGTTGTCGATCGGCAAGAAGACAAGTTTTTGCTTTTGCACCTTTTCACGTTTAAATGATTTCGCTTTTCGCCAATTTTTCCATTGCTAAAAACAACTCAGTAAAAAAAGGAAAGGAAGAAAAAATACAATGAAGGCACAACGCTTGATGTCGAGAGTGCGTGAAAACGCGGGTTTACTTAAACTATTGTTAGACCTCGCGTTTTTGTTTTTTGGTTTATTGAAGCAAGTAAACATCGCTGTTGAAGGCAAAAGGTGCGATTTTCGCACCTTTTTCCGTTTCAGTGATTTTATTCTCCGGTTGGCCAAAAATTCTGAAGCAAAAATCTTTATCGTCGCATTCACTTAGTAAAAAAAAATAGTTTGAATGGTTTGGAATTGCCTTCCCAAACTGTTTTTTTTTTTTTTTTTTTCATCTTTTTTGTCGTGACGACTCCCCGACCTAGCGCGCGCTCACGTTTGTCGCAGGTTTGTCGCAGATTTGTCTTTAATCCCTGCGCGCGCGACGCTGTTCAAAGATAAACGGGGGCGGACCATACACTAATTAACAGTATTGATCTTCAGTTGAAAAGCCCATAAATTTTATTCATGATGCTTGCATATAAAACTCTCGTAAACGCAAGTTATAATCACTTTGATTGAGAGAAGAGCAAAGAAACATGAGAAAGTGTTCGATAAGCGTACGGACGCACACGGTCGTGTTCATTACCTTGTTCGCTGGCGTTTTCTAAAAAACTTCTTTCTGGACGATCTCTTCTCATAACGTGAACGAAATGATTCTTGTCAAGTGACAAAAGCGGATTGATTGTTTTCAAGTGCACGCGTCTGTATAAGCATTTACTCATTAGCATAACTAGTACTCACTGACCATTCATGACAACCAGAAAACAATGGAGTCAACTAAGCTCGAAGTTCAAAGACGCTCAGTTGCGCTTAAAAAATGTTACAGGTCGGTAACGTTTCTTTCTTAGCAATTCGCAGAAAAAGCTGAAGAAATGTCTTCATTAGAACTTCATTCATGCTGCGCACAAGACCTGACAAAGGTTGGCGGCACGCGCTTCTTCATGGAAAGTAGAGTTTTTGTCAATTAATGGTTTGTTGACGATTAAGAGACAAAGACGAGAAGACAATGCACAACGGCCATGAAAGCGTCCTTACCCCACCCCGAGAAGGGTGACATCTGGTGTCAACGAAGATTTTAAATCTCGCGCTCGGAAATTTGCTAAGCGTCGGTTCTTACAAACTTTTGTTCTAGAAACAAAAGAGCCTCAAAGCTGCAAACAATAAAAATGCCCATAAAAGGAAATTAATCCAGTGCCATTATCTACCAAAAATTAAACACAAAGTTTGATATGTGTCCGGCCCGTGCAACAGAAATTTCATCGCCCCGAAGAGTTTCAGGAGCGGCCCACTGCCCGTAAGTAAACTAGAGAAAAAAGCCCAAACCAAACAACAATGATCCTAATCACAGAAAGAGACCGAGTTACATGCTGTTCTTCGCGTGAAGTTTACGATGCCTGCGGTCGATCTTCATTTTGATTTTTCTAGTTCCTTGCAAGTGATCGTTGCTTGTTGTTTGAGGGTCCCTTGCCACCAAAATGTTCCTCGTAGGATAAATTTGTCGAACTGACGAGACAAGTGGAACCACTAAAAATATGTTCGACAGCAGATTGACGGCTTACTTGTTGGTGTAAGGAGTCACGAAAGGAGTGCGATATATAAGCTGATCGCTGATTGGGCAGAAAAAAATTCCTTGCCAGAAAATTTCCGCCCAATCACGAAGCTGGATTTCAATAGCTTCTGGAACAAGTCCGATAAAGACATGTTCCCAGGGGCTCTCCCGACTGTCTTGTAAACTTTCGCTCGTCCCGAATTTTTGTCCCGTCCCGACTATCTGCCCCTGGGTCTCGTATCTTATTTTGCATGCATTAATTATTATGATGAATATATTCGTTTTGTTTGTGTTTTGTTTTGTCTAAAATCTGCTAAGCCTTTATTAATTACTTATTATTTGTGTACCACTAGGTGGGGTCAATTTTGTTACAAGCTATGCTTTCTTTGGACTCCACTCACTTTACACCATTCCTTAAGATTTTATTTGCCAAAAAATTGTAATTTTTAGGTGAAAGTGAAATAAATATTGATTGATTGATTGATTGATTGAATGTGAGAACCTGAATGTGAGAAGCAATCAAGTCACGTTTGTAATCCTTGTGCCCGCAAGATCCGAAATCTTAGATTACTGTATTCATTCGTCCAGGAATCGATACAAGGTAAATTTAGGAAGTCAACTCCGACAAAGTCACACCAGTAAAGAAGCGTTTGCTGAACACCCAAAGGGAAGAAGTGCGATCCGCAAATGGGTTTGCGTGTTGCTGCCTGGTGTACTAGTAACTGTAGAATACCCGGTCACTGTTGTTTACCTCGGTCGCCGTTCTTTGAAGAACGAAGCAGAACACAATACACGCTATTCTTATTCAATGACATTCAGTCACGCTCCAGTTTCTGAATATAGATAATCTCCCTGAAGGCGGCCTCCAAGTCAAAGTTCTCGTAAGAATTACCCTCGATGAGGTTATCATGAAGCGAGTTGCCTTCCTTTTTGAGGGATTTTGACGAAGCTTGGCGTGTTCTTCTTCAGCAGATCCAAAAGGCAGACGGTATTTTCACTCTCGATGATTCGTCGGATGTCTCGTTCTTTTTGTAATTCGCGACTAAATCCCCTTTCGGCGAGAAAGTTTATAGCCTGCCACGCAGGCTAGAAAATTGAAAGCTTTGCGTAGACTTGATTCGAACGCGTCTTTCCATTCGTTCGCCATGTTGTATTCTGGCTATCAGACCTTCCCTCCTCTCCCCCTCCCCCCTTTTCCATTTTTTTGCTCTCGCCCCGTTTTTCACGCGGCCAAAACTTCTAAAGTCTTTCTTTACTCGGAAACCACTAGGAAACACTTGCTACGCAGGCTAGCGGCGTGCCAGCACGACACAAAGTCTAGTTTAATTCAACTCCATAAGCCTGAGTCGGCGCGACACATTCTAGTTTAATTGAACTCCTATTTCTGGCATGCTGTACTGTGAGTCACCACACAGCCAGCCAGTCATAACACTAATCGGCTAAAGCTGAAGCCAGTTCATCAGTTCATCAGTCAGTCAGTCAGTCAGTTCATCAATCAGCCAGGGAGCCAGTTCATCAGCCAGTCAGTCAGCCTGCCAGTTCATCAGTCAGCCAGTCAGTTCATCAGTCAGCCAGTCAGTTCATCAGTGAGCCAGTCAGCCAGCCAGTCAGTTCATTAGTAGTCAGCCAGTTGAACAGTCCGCCAGCCAGCCAGCCAGTCAGTTCATCATTCCGTCTACCAGCCAGCCAGTTCATCCGGCAGTCAGTCAGCCAGCCAGCCAGCCAGTCAGTTCATCAGTCAGTCAGCCAACCAGTTCAGGCAGTGAGTCAGTTCAGCCAGTCAGTCAGTCAGCCAGCCAGCCAGTCAGTCAGTTCACCAGTCAGTCAGCCAGCCAGTTCAGGCAGTGAGTCAGTTCAGCCAGTGAGTCAGTCAGCCAGCCAGCCAGTCAGTCAGTTCACCAGTCAGTCAGTTCACCAGTCAGTTTATCAGTGAGTCAGCCAGCCCGCCAGTCAATTAGTCAGTCAGTCAGCCAGTTCATCAGCCACTCAGCCAGTCTGTCCATCTATTGGTCAGTCCGCCAGCCAGCCAGTCATTTCATCAATCAGTCCGCCAGCCAGTCAGTCAGTCAGTCAGTCACTTCATCGGTCAGTCAGCCAGCCAGTTCATCAGTGAGTCAGTCAGCCAGCCAGTCAGTTCATCAGTCAGTCAGTCAGTCAGTCAGTTCATCAATCAGCCAGGGAGCCAGTTCATCAGCCAGTCAGTCAGCCAGTCAGTTCATCAGTCAGACAGTCGGCCAGTTCATCAGTTAGTCAGCCAGTCAGCCAGTGAGCCAGCCAGTCAGTTCCTTGGCCAGTCAGCCAGCCAGCCAGCCAGCCAGTCAATTCACCAGTCAGCCAGCAGCCAGTTCCTCAATGAGTCAGTCAGTTCATCAGTCAGCCAGCAAGCTAGTTTATCAGTTAGTTAGCCAGCCAGTCAATTCATCAGCCAGCCAGCCGCCAATTATTTCATCAGTCAGCAAGCCAGCCAGCCGGTCAGTTCATCAGTCTGCCAGCCAAACCACATTCAGCCAGTCTGACAACCATCCTACAGTCAATCAGTCAGCCTCACAGTCAGTCTCTCAGTTAGAGGCACGAAAATTTGGTTTATCAACGGAGTTGATAATGTAAATTAACCACCGTACAGGGATTCGATTAGCTGACGTTTCGAGCGTTAGCCCTTCGTCGGAGCGAATCGAGGAATTGTGGGTTGTGTATGGTTTATATACAGAAAATGGAGCTACGCTATTGGTGGTAACATGGTAACGTGAAAAACAGGAATAAATTAATTGAATGAAAAGCGCTCGTTGATACCGTGGGGATTAAGAGTGCCAATTTGAAAGATCAGTTTTTGCTCGAGATTTTTACGGCTTTCCGTGGTACCTTGATGTAGGGAAAGGCCGGAGATCGACATATGTTGTTTACAATGGTTAGGGAGATTAAAATGCCAAGCGACAGGTTTGGATGCGTCTTTGTCATCTTTCTCAACATCACGAAGATGTTGTCGGAATCGGTCACCTAGTCGTCTTCCTGTTTCGCCGATGTATAACTTTTTGCATAATGTGCAGGTTATGCAATAGATAACATTTGCGGAGGTACACGTGAAACGATCAGTGATCTTAACAGATCGCTTAGGGCTCGATATTTTGTCAGTGTTTTGAATGAAAGGACAAGTTTTAAATCGCGAGCGCGCGCATTTAAAAGTGCCAGGTTGTTCAGTTGTTTTGAAAGCGCTTTTAACTAGAAAGTTACCTACATTTTTGTCGCGTTTGAATGAAATCAGCGGTGGTTCCGAAAAGATTCTAGCAGTTTCTGGATCATTTTGCAGTATCTTAAAGTTATTAAGAATGATGGCTTTAATTGGGTTATTATGCGGGTGATATGTGAGGGTGAATGGAATTCTGTCATTCTTTTCCTTTTGTGACGTCTGTAATGCTGACTGTTGATCAATCTGCTGAGCGCGGTGATGGCCCGATTGAACCACAGAATCAGGATAGCCACGTTTCTCGAAAAAATGGCACATTTCCTCTGATTTGTTGGAAAAATCAGAGTCATCACTACATAGACGGTGAAGTCTAAGAAATTGAGAATAGGGAATGGCGTTTTTGACATGAGATGGATGTGAAGATGAATACAACAAATAACTGTGAGAATCGGTGGGTTTGTAGTGCACACTGGTACATAAACCGTTGCCACTGATAAAAACTTTGATATCAAGAAAGGCAAGGGAAGTTTCCGAAATTTCCCAGGTATATTTTAGAGCCGGATGAAAGGAATTAACGGCGGTTATAAATTGATTGATTTCCTCCTTGCTAGACGAAATTGCGCCGATACAGTCGTCAATGTAGCGACCGTAGAGTTCAGGTTTAGGACCGTTGTACTGATTGAAGAATTGGTACTCGACGTAACCTACAAAAAGATTAGCGTAGGTAGGTCCCATTTTTGTGCCCATCGCTACACCATTAATTTGCTTGTAATAGTTGTCAGCGAAAGAAAAACAGTTAAGTGTTAAAACTAGTTCAGCTAGGCGGAGTAGCGTTTCCGAGCTTGGTTCCTTGACGGTGCGTTGATCGAAGAAATACTTAAGTGCTTGAAGACCTTCGCCGTTTGGAATGACAGTGTATAGAGATGAAATATCCATAGTGAAAATTAGTTTGTCTTCGCCGGTGAAATTGAAATCGCGAAAAATCTCAAGTGCGTGTTGACTGTCTTTAATGTAAGATGGCAAAGATTTGACGATGGGCGCCATAATCTTGTCTAAATAGCTAGAAATGAGTTCGGTAGGGCAACTACCAGCAGAAACGATAGGTCGACCCGGGTTGTTAGGTTTGTGGATTTTGGGTAAAAAGTAAATGCACGAGGTTCTCGGAGTAGTGATGATGAGATTAGTAGCGGTAGCCGGCAATTCTTGTTTGACTATTAGGTCCTGAATCGTGTCTTTGACAATTTTTTGGTTGGTGGAAATGAGATCTTTCTCGACTTTAGCATAAAAGGAGGTGTCAGAAAGTTGCCGCAAAGCTTCTTCTTTCGGAACCACCGCTGATTTCATTCAAACGCGACAAAAATGTAGGTAACTTTCTAGTTAAAAGCGCTTTCAAAACAACTGAACAACCTGGCACTTTTAAATGCGCGCGCTCGCGATGCAAAACTTGTCCTTTCATTCAAAACACTGACAAAATATCGAGCCCTAAGCGATCTGTTAAGATCACTGATCGTTTCACGTGTACCTCCGCAAATGTTATCTATTGCATAACCTGCACATTATGCAAAAAGTTATACATCGGCGAAACAGGAAGACGACTAGGTGACCGATTCCGACAACATCTTCGTGATGTTGAGAAAGATGACAAAGACGCATCCAAACCTGTCGCTCGGCATTTTAATCTCCCTAACCATTCCAAACAACATATGTCGATCTCCGGCCTTTCCCTACATCAAGGTACCACGGAAAGCCGTAAAAATCTCGAGCAAAAACTGATCTTTCAAATTGGCACTCTTAATCCCCACGGTATCAACGAGCGCTTTTCATTCAATTAATTTATTCCTGTTTTTCACGTTACCATGTTACCACCAATAGCGTAGCTCCATTTTCTGTATATAAACCATACACAACCCACAATTCCTCGATTCGCTCCGACGAAGGGCTAACGCTCGAAACGTCAGCTAATCGAATCCCTGTACGGTGGTCAATTTACATTATCAACTCCGTTGATAAACCAAATTTTCGTGTCTCACTTCCCCACCGACGCAGCACCACAGTTTCTTTAGAAACTAATCCCCTTTACTCTCAGTTAGAGGGTCTGCTAGTCTATGAATCGCCTGACAAGGCCAACTAGGGAGATTTGTGGGGGGGATGCAAGGAGGTGGCTGGGATTCTTTGCCCGAGGTAGGGGAAAATCTTGACATTGTTTTACAACCAAAGATTAGAGGGTAAGGGAATTCGCAAGTTTGTAAAGGATGCTAGACAGATTTTCTGCCGAGAGACATTTCACCCATGTGAATTTGACTTGCAAGATTCCCCAACCCTGGGGTAAATTCCTAATTTACTGATTTTACAACTCCCTGGTTAGCCCGATGGTCAACCCCACAGGGAAGCCGATGACATGTTCATTAGTCATCCTGTAAGTCAGTAAGTTAGTCCAGCAAGCTAGCCAGTGTTAACACCCAAACGATGATCACTTACAAGACACTCCAAGAGTCTTACGATCATCAGCAACTTCCTCACAAGCCTCTTAACAGCTGAAATGTCCAAATCAGCTGTCTGGTGAGCCTGCGAGCAAAAAAATGGTAAGTAAGAACAGAAGTGCACTGTAAAAAGGGACCCTATTCATCAGATTCCCAATGATGCCCTAGCAAAATAAATCAGCAGCCACAAAATTTTATATGGGACACCACCAAAAATGTGGATGAATGTAATTTAGGCAAAGTTAATTTCATGGCAATGCAGCCAGTGGCTCGCTCTGTAAGTGTGTGACCTGCAGGGTATCTGCAGGGGCTCATTGTTTGCCTTGTGACTTGCATTGCATTTCATGCTGGCATTTTGAGCTGATCGTTATGGATCAATTTATTCTTCTTGTGCCAAGGCCAATTCTGGTTCCCAGCCCTCCTGCACATGGGTGTTCAGGTTTGGTAAGTATGGGGTCTGGTGAGTATTTTCCACTGAAGTCCATTCAATGTGATGGTGCTAGCTGGCAGCTGAAAAAGGGGATGGTTACGGCTCTCTGAGTTGCCATGGATACCTCCCTGCAAAGCCTAAATTGCTTAGGCCCACCAGTTCCCAAGGCTCATCTATTGGCAATGGGTCTAAACTGCATATGATGACAAAAGAAAAGCTATCTGGTAGACTGGATGATGAGCAAGCTTCCTTGTTGAAACCACGGGCAGACAATGCGAACTGTGTGATGTTACGCCCACTATTTGATCTCATACATTCTCTCTATTTTGAAAAAATTATTCTTGGTTGGATTCAAGTGTTCCGTAAAATACCGAATTTTTTGCACCTCTCAATCCCAAATGTAGATATAATGTAAGCCAGATGAATAAATATCCCTTACCTTATGTTCTTAGTGCAGCCTTTTGCTTTTTAATCGCATTTTGAGTCACTTGCCGCTGAGCCCCCTAAACTTAAACTTTAAATTTTCACTTTATTTTGCACTTACTTCTTGAAATTACATTATTAGCATAAAAAAAGAAATACGGTACGTATATAGCAATTAAGGGTGACAGTGGTGTATAGTTTGTGCATGGAGGTTAATAGAACCGCAAAGTTATCGAGTTAACCTCCATCTCGTTTGAGTGAAAATAAAAAAAAAACCATCGGAGTAGAGGGACAGATTACTTAGCAAAACAGCTAGAAGAATTATGGAAACGTTTGATATTGCTGAAATAGAAGACAGTTTTTAATACTTCTGGAGAAAGAAAATTGATTTAGATCTTTAAACTTGTATGGGATTTCTTGCCAAAGATCAATGGCAACAATAGTACTGAATGCCTTCTGAATTTTGTCCATTGTCTCCCACTTCCAAATGTCTCTCGCCATCCAGCTTCGAGAAAATGAAGGCCAGGTAATTTTCGAAGGTCGATGCCAAAAAAAACTGCCAGCAGCTTGCTCATAATGACCTTGAGTGACACAGTGAATTTTCACATTCATCACCACATCGCCACTCCAAACCTTTCACTCATTCGACAAACGCAAAAATACGGCTGTTTTGCCGTCTATAAGATATTGGCCAAGGTGGTTGATTATAACGGCCGTTTAATTACTATAGAAATTAAGTGTGTTTTGCAAACAACACTAAATTACACTGTCAGGTTTTTTATTTTTGTTTAGCAAATAAAAGCTGAATTGAAGCGCTAAAGGAAACATGTTGAGCTGTGGGGGAGCCAGTGAGGTTCATTTGTCTTTGATTCAAATTTGATAATGGCCGTTATGATCGGCCACCGTGGCCGATACCCTGTAGACTGCAAAACAGCCGTATTTCTCCGGCCCGTTGGTTGAATGAGTGAAAGGTTTGGAGCGAGGGTGAAAACGTAGAGTGAGACTGGGGAGAGACGTGTGTGGCTCGCTCATTTAAAAATCGAAAAATAAAAGCCGACTGTGTGGCAGCGGATGTGAAAACTTGCAGCGTCACTTTAGGTCATTATGAGCAAGCTGCTGACAAGTGTTTTTGGCAAAAATTACCTGGCCTTCATTTGCCCAAGACTGGATGGCGAGAGACGCGTGGAAGTGGGAGACAGTGGACAAAATTTAGAAGGCGTTCAGTTGCGGAGGCCGTTTAATCGTATACCTTGTTCTAATCTTAAACTATTGTTGGCGATTCAGCGCAAGAGACTTAAAATGCCATAAAGAAAAAAAAGCAAAAGACCACACTAAGAGTATAAGGTAAGTGATCTGTATTCACCTGGCTTACATTATAATTTTATCTACATTTGGGATTAAGAGGAGCAAAATTCAGTATTTTAATGAACACTTCTCCCAGTCATTTGAATCCAGCCGAGGACAGCCGTTTCAAAATAGAGAGAATGTATGAGATCAAATAGCGTGCGTAATGTCACGCTGAGTTCGGATTGTCTGCCTGTGTTGAAACAGTTTCTTGGATGTCGCTTTTTTCCAATAAGTATTTTAATTCTGTGGAGCAACATTTCCTCTTAAAACATCTGATTAAGAACCATTATACTCCACAAAGATCAACAAGTGATGAAGCATATAATGACAATAGAAAAAGGCTGTGTACCCTTAAACTTGAAAGCATGGCTAGGAATTTGACTTTTAAAAACAAGAGCAGGCAATTATGTGGTGATTTTAAGAGGTCAGCTCTATTATGCTTAAATTTGTACTATGTTTAATTCTAGCCTTAACTAATGATTCCCTGATTGCATTTTACTCTTACCTCAAACAGCAGCCTATCCAATGTACCTGACAAGTCACAGAAGTACAAAATGGTCAGGGAGCACGCTGCTTCCACAATCTGTGCCAACATAAAGTAACGTATGTCATAGCAATTAAGCAAGCATCAAATATAGCTTGTCTATTACACTTTCTCTCACAAGCAGCTTTGGTGGTTTAAACTTCATATTTTGTACTTTGACTTTTGAATGTCCAAAAACTGGTTTCAAGATTAGGCCTAACTCATACCCTAATTTACTGTTCCCAGAATTTCAAATGACAAAATAAGTGCAGAGCTACAATTCTGACATGACAACCAGTTTGTATGCCAAAGTAGAGCAAATTTAGATAGACTTAGGTCCATACAAATGAAAGCTATAAAATTCAAATTGAGACAGCCTTATGCTTTGCAACTCCACCAAATACAGGAATATATTTTTGCCCACCCAATGGGGTCAATTTATAAAGCTGTAATGCCCTCTTGAGTTCGAATTATTATTATTTTTTTATCGAAATTCAATGGTTTTTCCTGACAAAAAGAAGTAAAACTTTATGTTACAGGTGCTGATTAAAAGAGAAATTCTTACTAGTAAAAATTAATGATGATAAGACTGAATTTCTTATTATCGGATCTAGACAGCAACTGTTGAAAATTAATCCTTGTACAGTCCGTGTTGGCACAACAGACATTAAGCCCATGTCTGAAGTGCGCAATCTTGGCTCCTGGTTTGACTCTAACCTCTCCATGTCTACCCATATTTCCAAGTCTTGTAGCACGGCATTTTTCTGGCTCCACAATATTAAGCAAATAAGTAAATTTTTAGCAAGAGATAAATTAGAGATGGTTCTGCATGCTTTCGTCACGAGCAGAATAGACTATTGTAAATGGACTTCTTTATGGACTTCCAGATTGTGAGATAACAAAACTGTAGAGAGTACAAAATGTAGCAGCTAGGTTACTAACTTCGAGCCGCAAATATGACCAAATTATGCCTGTTTTAAAAGAATTACACTGTTTGCCAGTTAGATATAGAACACATTTTAATATTTTACTTTTAACTTTTAAAGCACTGAATGGTAGGGCACCAGCTTATATTAGCAATTTAATTAATGTAAGAAAGCATGCACACTATTCACCACGTTCTAATTCAGGCACTATTTTATTACATCCTGCAGGGAAAATCTTTTGGTGACAAATCTTTCAGTGTAGCCGCGCCTACACTGTGGAACGTGCTCCCAGCAAGCCTGCGCAATATTGACTCTATTTTAACTTTTAAATCTTGTCTTAAAACATATCTTTTTAAGTTAGCTTTTAGCCTTTAGCACTTAAATTATTTTATTATTGTTAAATTAGTTTATGTAAATACTTAACATAATTTAATATTGTAATGCGCTTTTGATCATTGAATGTTAAAAAGCGCAATATAAATTAATAAATTATTATTATTATTATTATTATTATTATAGTATGAAGTGCTTGTTGATATATGGAATTTTCTCACTTGAGAAGTTAATTGAAACGAAAAGACTTTGATACAGCATTTCAAGTTTTTTATTTCAAGTTTCGCCCACTGAATAAATTTTGAGGTCAAAACCTTTTGTCTGATAATCAATCAGCACATACACAACAAAATAAACCATGCAATATATCTTTCATTTTTCGCAGTGAGAGACTGGCCAGAGTTTTCGCTTGCGACGCTTTCAAAATGCTTGCAAAGCTGATGAGAGTACAAAATGAGTGGAAGAAAACTGGGCTTTATAAATTTATCTATATGTAGGCAGCTAGGAACGAAGAGTTTCTAAATTATCAATCTAACATGCACTATATTAACATTGGCCACTCTGGTGCTTTGTTTGCCTTTCTTCTCCATGTCTAAGTGTAAAAATTACACCCCCCACCCCCACCCCTCAGAATTTCTGAGATGCCTTCCATGGTAGGGTATGGATATTTTCTGGAATCAGCCATTTTTAGGCCAAATCCCCCAATAATTATTATACATCTTTTCAGTAGGAAGTTCTTAAAATGACCAACAAAAAAGTCATGGCCCTTTGGCTTTACACTCTAAAGGTAACAAGCTCTTGATTGAAGTGTAGGGAATGCATGGATTTATTCTCATTAATGTCTGCGTCGCAGGTGGAGGTTGGGTGCTCAGGGACCAGGGGGGCTGGTACCGCCAACCCAAACCCAGGTTGGTAGAACACCCCATAAGCCTGCTATACCCTCAACCCAGCCACGAGTCTCGTCCGCCACACCAAGCCCCAAACCAAGCATCCATCACACTGAACTTGGGGTTCAATGGAAGAAACAATAAATAAATAAATAAATAAATAAATAAATAATTATTATAATATAACAACCATAATAATAATAATAAGAAGAAGAAAACTACAGGGAGGGGAGGGAGGGGAAATATATTCGAAAGCACATGAGCTGCAACGCCCCATACGCAGAGCAAGTAAAAACTACCAGCACATGGAAAAGGTGGACGCATAAAATAAACAGAACCGCCGCTGACCACTGGACTGCCTGAAGACGTCAGACATAAGCCAGAAAGGCTACAAGCAAACGCAAATGCCATGCCAATAACTGAGCAAAAACGTGCTCCTAGTCGTTAACTAGGTTAAATTGTATTTAACCCCATTAACTGGTTAACAAGGAAAAAAGGATACACACCTGATTCCAAACAAAGCTCAAAACTCCATCACAGTGATTTTGACTAAGGAATTTTTCTTCAGAGAATTCTTGAATCAACTCCTATGAATACACATACAATGCTAATGTTTAATACCTGTTTGTTTCTAAGACTGTTTTGAAATAATCAGTTTACAATCCCTACAAGCACATGGCTGATAGTCTCAGATAGGCTTGAGATATTGACATCTTAAAGTTCTTCTATTTTCTGTTTAAATGCGTAAACATGGATTTTTGAATTTAGAATTCAACAGTGTAAATTGTCAATCAATTGAGAAATTAAGCGTTTATCATCATCACATCACCATCATCATCATCATCATCATCAGGATCATTGAATCATTATTATCATGAGATCATGATTATATATTATATTAACAATAATACTATTGTTCTAACTACATTACTTACATTCAAATTCTCCTTCATTTGTGTGATAGCCTGCCAATTGAATAATAATTAAATAAAATCAGTACAAATAATTATACATGTAGCAACACTTGAATTTATTAATTCTTGATCTTACCATAAAAGCTCTATTAAGCCACTGAGGGACTTATTTCACTGGTCTCATTAACAGGGGGCTGAATAGAGAAGGGGGGGGGGCTTATTTCTAATCTTAAACACGCTGTTTTCGTCTCACAACAGTTTTGGTAAAAAACCAAAACAACTACAGTATGGTGCAATTTTTAATATTCTCTAACAAAGAGCAAGCCAACAGTATTATGAGTTTGAGTGTATATTTGCTTAAAAACAAACCAATTGGGCCACATCAAGGTGATTTTGCAAGAGGAAATATGGGGGCTAATTAAAAAACTTCATGTCCCAAAAAGGGGAGGGGGGGCTTATTAGAGAGGGGGGGCTTATTACAAAATTGACTTCCAAACAAGGGGCTTAATAGAGACGGGGGGCTTAATAGTAGCCTGTGTACATCAGCCTCCTCCCCTCAAATAAATCGGGGAGAGAGACGTCTGTGTAACACCAACACTAATCGTGTTCCAGACCATGGGTGGTTTCCCCGGAATGTTGGGGAAAATTTCTGATTGGTTGTTATGTTAATGCCATGACGTAAGTAATTTCCTGTGTTGCAGTTGGTAAATTGCTCCACGGGTTGCCAGGAAATCCCAAACAAATGCTGCAGTTTGGGAAGTTAACCCAAAAAATTATTCATCGTTTATTTCGGGAAAGTTACTGCATTTGTTCTACGTTTACCTCAGCTGTCTCAAAACAATAATGTGAAGTGAGGTCAGTGATACTTGCTGCTACAACTGGGAGTGTAAGTGTTCTCTGTTGTGTGGCTATTGTAAAGAAAGGTCTCACATTGCATGCATGCGTTTTGCCACCTAAATTTAGCAGGATTTTCCAATGAAAACGGATCTGAAAACATACGAAGTTTTCTGTGTTTTTCAGCCATTGAACAGATCGAAACGTTGAGCGATAGAAATCTGGTGTAAAGAAATGGAGCATTTAATTTGTACAAAGAAATTCTTTCTCTTCAGTTCATTGTACATCCCACATCAGCTTACATTAATTTTGTAAACAGTGTCTGAGAAAACTAAAAAAGTGACATGGCATACATGGACCTCGCAACAACTTGCAAAAAATCAACGAGTAGATTTTCGAAGATTACCGCCGTAAATCTTTCAAGGTAGTTAAGCATTGGCTTCTCCTGAGAAATGAATTTACTTACTAGAACCAGTTTCTTCTTCACCGAACAATCGTTGCTCCTCGCTGGTTGTTACCACTTCAACGCCTGTCAGGGTCTTCCATGCGGATTCTACACGCGTAATTCCCAACTTTCCTCCTGTTAGGCCTGCGATCAACAAGCGAGTACCTGAAGAGTCAAGAAGAGTCAAATTAAGGTTCAGTGGTCAAACAAGAAGAGTGAACATGCTTACTGAAGAGCTGAAATTGGAAAGCAATGTTGTCTGGGCACATAATTATGGCCAGATACCCACTGTGGCAGATGTTTCATTATTTATGTGATATTTAAAACCAAACAGCGGGATACTGGGACACAATTAGCGACGCTGCTTTGCAGACGTCCCTTTTCCGCGTGCAACAAAGGAAATAAGAGACGTCTGCATGCAGGCTACTTAATAGAGCTTTTACGGTGTACTGGTTCTGTTTTCTATAATACCTGGTCTTAATTAATACTTAACATTGTTCACAGTAACAATTGATGCATTGCTTTTGTTAAAAGAATACCATTTGTAAGACTATCGTCCTGTCAACACAGAGTAGTCGGCTACACATACATGTATTTACAATTAATGAAGTACAGCTAGAAACTTATGTCCAAACATGGACAATCAGAAAAGCACTAACAGCAGACACAAAAAACACTACTTGAGCAAAGTTGAAATTTCGAAAAACAGAGAGGTTTTAACATTTACAAATTAGGTGATGGCAAAAACAGTGTGAGTGAGTAATAGAATGCGAGCTAAAAGTCAGTTGAGAAAAAAAAACTTGTTCAAACTTTCTTAAGACTAATGGATCAACTGACTGTCAAAACATTTTTTCATAAATTTGTTCATCTGCCAGGTGCACACGCTGATGATTTAACAGAGCTACAGCTGTTATGTAGTTAAGAAAATTAAAATTTCTTACTCTAAGAAATCATTCCCTGTAGAGGTTTTTTCGCAACTGAAACTCATCCTCTGGAACAGGAACAGGAACAGATCTGCCAGGGCTGTAATGCAAAATTGCTTTTTACATATTATTATTATTATTATTATTATTATTAAAAAGGCTTCCAAGTTGGTTAATTAACGCATGCGCACCAACGTAGTCCAGAGAAAGAACATTTTGGTCATAAATTATTTTAACAAACATTTCCAAAACATCAGTAGAAGGAATTGTCAGAATCAATGGTTTCACTGCTGGATGTGATTACATTTGCCTTACTGACCTCTGTCTTGGCTTGGGTGACATGCGACCTCCACTATCATCATCATAATCACTATCAGCACTACAAGGAATGCAAACAACTTATTGAAGAGCTGTAATACTCCAACTCTGAAAAGGGCCTGTGGTTGATTCTTGTCTTAATTGATATCCAGTTCCATAATCATACTCTGGGGAAAACTGGGCTATTAGGTTTCTTGCTATGAATGATCTGTGTGCAAGTCAAAAACCATTATTAAAATTTTATGTTAAAAGTTAATAAGGGCATACATTGCACTAAAACAACACAGAAACAACCACTGACAGAAGTGTTTTTGCCTCCCTGAGCCAGTAACGGCTCAAAACCACAACCAAACTGATTGGTCAATTTGAAATGACCCGCATACCTAGAATTCCTTTGATTTGGAGATTTGTCCAGATCCTATCCAGAAAGCCGAATTCATGGCTTTAGCAGCGAATTTATCGGGAATTATGTATCTCGATTCAGTAAAAGAGTGTTTTAAACAGCCTGGGGAGGCAAAAATCAATTATATACTCCTCAGTGTATTAACATTTGATTTCACTTTATTGAGATTTCCAGACCAAGATGCATTCAAAATTATATTATTCAGTGTCTTATTTGTAACCGCAATACATTAGTATTTCCGTAGTTTTCACATGTCAATACACTCATAGGGTGGTCTGCCTGTGATAACAGCAACATTTTTTTCTGTCACCAAACAACGTTGTTTGCAACAGTACCAAACCTTACAAGGAAGGGAAGCTGCAGCTTAAAGATTACCAACAAGAAATTTAATTATAAAATAAATTTTTATTTGTCCACAACCTAAGTGAGGAGCAACAGTTCATCAGAGAAGGTTTTATGGCCAGAAAACAAAGAGAAACAGAAAGTTCTGTAGTTTGCCTTTTTACTTCCCTGCTTGCCCAGACTAAAAATGCCAACTCCATTTAATTTGCTGTGAGCTAGATCAGTAATAACAGGACCCAAATCTGTGCACCAGAGTTTGGTTCAGTCTGTTACTGCTTGCACCAAATACAGTAAGTAAAAGTTATCTGAGAATAAATATATGAAAATCATATATTTGAACTGTGGATTAATGATTAAATATGTGACTGATCATCGGACTTGCAGTAGTGAAAATAAAGCCTGAAAAAAAATTCAGGCTTGTATGGGATTCGAACCCACGACCTCTGTGATACCGGTGCAGCGCTCTACTGACTGAGCTAACAAGCCACAAGGCTTTATTTTCACTACTGCTTAAGTAGTGTTCACAACTGCGATGATCAGTCACATATTTAATACAAACTATCTGTTTTGCAGTAATGACACATTATTACCATCCCATTGATTTTGGAACAACATTTTATTTATCTAGCTACTTTTAAGTAACCAGTAGTAGTGAGTTACCTTTTAGTACGATAAAGAAATGACAGAAAGCAATTATAATTCTTATTCCTCAGTGAAAGCCACTTTGCAAACTGCATTAAATATTAGCATACAAGAAGATTATCTACTGACTTAGCAGTGACACAAAAAGTTTATTATTAGGTAACCACCAGGAAAACTGTTCATACCTGGTGCAGTTTCTCTTGTGATGATGCCAAAGACTGAAACAAACACGCTCATTAATAACCTGTTATTAAAATAAAGAAAACCAAAATTAAAAACAACATCAATTATTAAAGGCATTTAATTTGAATTTGTTATAATACCTCACAACAGATGATCTTAAATAACCTCCCTACCATGTTGTTTATCTTTTATTTCTTGTCCTACAAGCCCCATGGTTTTCATTAGGTTCCCTCGCCTTTTTTTTGTCATTGTTTCTTCCTCTGGCTAAGTGGGCTACAGGTGACTGACGGACGAAACGACGTTAAAAAACAAACGGGTAATACAAGAAGCAGCTTATCGCCTCAGTGATCGCCGCTTAATAACATCTTCACTCCCTTGAGAAATTGTCTATCAGATGATGTTAAATTAGAGTCAAACTTGATCCAAAAAGAGCTGAATTCATATACTTGGACAGGTGCAGGACTCATCCTCCGGTCTCTGGGACTCACAAAATTAAGGCTGCGTGAGTTCTTGGACTCACTACTGTCTGCTTCTATATGGATCACTGACAATGTTATTTTGTTTTTAGGGAGAAGTCCAATGAACATTGTTCTACCCTTGTAACACTTTTATTGACGTACATGTACACATAACCTCATTAAACTCATCACAATAGATAAGCTTGGGGAATGGTGCCTGAAATAAGGAAGGTGGGGCCACGAGTAACTCCCAGCCGAACGCGAAGGGTATCCACGACAACCCTGTGAGCGGCAACCACCAGGCACCGTCACACTGTTAGAACAGTGGAAACAAAGATACTTACCTAATACTTAATACCATGCCAAGAGGGAGGGGGCGGGCTGGGAATAAACTCCGAGAACTATCCCGTAGCGAAAGCAAACGTAGAATGACTTGACATCCGAAGCCGAACTGTAAACCACGCTTGGACCCCTGCGTAAAGCCCCAGGCCACCCCGCACCAAAGCCCAGGGAGCGACCGCTGGCCAGCATTGTTTCGCGTTTAACTTAGCCTAAATTACATTTAGCCACATTTAAACTCATCACAATAGATAAGCTTGGGGAATGGTGCCTGAAATAAGGAAGGTGGGGCCACGAGTAACTCCCAGCCGAACGCGAAGGGTATCCACGACAACCCTGTGAGCGGCAACCACCAAACCCTTCCCTCCAAGGTGCTTGGAGAATGAAGGGCCTGCGAACAGGGTGGAAGAAGGGCCCAACCCCCAAACTTTCAAGCACCGAATCCCACAACGCGAAACATACAAATAAACGCGATACATACCACGCCAAAGGCAGAACTCACTGAAGCTAAAGGCCCGCCGGGGGAGTCGATAGGTCGCTGAAACCAAAAGGCCCGGACCCAACAAAGGCTGCCAATCCGAGGAGACTCTCCAGAGAATAGCTGACTGTCTCTAGGCCAAGTCCACGAAAGCAACACGCAGCACCAACCCGCTCCAAAATTCGCTACGCAGAACCGAGCGCACGAGACAGATCCCAAAGGACCTGAGATAAACCATCAATGAGCGGCCGAGAGAGACAGCTGCTTAGACAGTCGCGACAACGACTCCGCAGGAGTACGAAACAAATAGGCTGAGCTTGTCCAATGTCCCAAGGCTTGAATTTGATGGTCCGGAATGCCATTCCTTGCTGCCACCGTTGCGGCTCCAATCCGAAAGCTGTGGCTGGAAAAATTGCCTTGGATACCCGCAGCAGACAAAATGTCACGCAACCATGAAGTCAATAAGGCACGGGATAAAGGCCGTCCGTCCCGAAACAGAAATAATGGGCCTGAGGCATCTCCCCTCAGGGTCAAGTATGCCAGCAGGGAAGAAATGGCGCAAAGCGGAAACTCCCCCATGCCGATATGCAGAAAGCAGCCCTTGCGAAAAGGATCTGTTTTTGAAGCCTTTATGCAAAGACGTAAGCACGAGGGAGAGAAATGAGAGTCCACCGCAACGTCTGCAATTCCTAGGTGGATGGCAGGCACATAACTAGCCAGATTAGGGACCGTAAACTCTGCTGAGCGGAGAAAACCGAAGTAGGCTAAATTGCACGCCGCCCAAAACATACAATGGTCCGGGTGAGTTCATGATGTCATCTGTAATGGGTAAACGTAAAGATGAAGAATCGCCCTGGGTTCTCTTGATTCCTCTCAGTACTCGTTGCAGCCGCAGACAATCCACAAGAGGATCAGAAAAACCTTTCTCGATATGCAGGGCACGAACTGCCGACAAGTAGACCTTGATGGTTGAGTGTTGGACCGAAGAGGCCAGAAAGGTCGCAAACAGGCACAATGTCCACTCATCGGCAGGGCAGGGGGAGCCGGACTGGTGAATTTTGCCAAGCTGTGTGCAGAATTCGAAAAATTTCTTCTGGCCAGACCGATAAGAGCTGCGCGTAGACGGAGCCAACCCTTGCACCAGAAAGCTGTGGCACTGCGCCTCTAAAGAGGAGGGATCAAGAGCTCCCAAAGCTGATGGGGAACTGGAACAGGGTAGGGCTGCGCCCAGGGGGCCAAACGCCTGAAATCCTGCCAATGAAAGCGAGAAAGAGCCTCAGCAATGTTGTTATGAATGCCAGGAATATGTTGAGAGGTAAAAGTAAAATTAAAGCGGGCAGCGGCAGAGAGTAAAAGACGGAGGAGACGCATAATACAGGGAACCTTGGACGTTCTAGAGAGTAAAATGTGAACCACCGCCTCATTATCTGATCGGAAAAGGACATGGCACCGAAACCACTGGGAACCCCAAACATGCGAGGCTACCACCACAGGAAAAAGTTCTTTATAGGCAATGGACTGATCTGCTTGTGATGGGGCCCAGGCACCACTGAACCATTCAGTATTAAAGTAAGCGCCGAAACCCAGGGAGCCAGCTGCAACTGAAGTGACTTCCACGTCCGTGGGGCAGACATCCCTGGAAACAGCCAAAAGCTCACGCCATGCCAGGAGGCCAAAAACTCGTGCCACCATTGTACGTCCAGTTGGAATTCTGAATTTAAGCGGATGGGGTGATCGCGAGCACGGAAACAGCAGAGGAGATCGATCATGCGCCGCAGAAAGGTACGCCCAGGCCAGACTACCTTGGCAGCATGGTGGAGATGGCCAATCAAGGTCTCCAGCTGACTTCTGGTACACCACCGTCTGGACCGCCAAGACTGAATCAACTCCTGCAGATTGGCAAGTTTCTCAGCTGGGAGACGGGCGGACTGTTCAATAGAGTCTAATTCAATGCCCAAAACTACCAAGCGAGTAACAGGGCCAATGCATTTGCCAGGATGAAGAGGGAGGCCAAGTGACCGGCAGACAGCTAGCGAGGTCTGTAAGTTTTGGGCACACTGATTCGAGCCAGCAGGACCTGCCGTAAGGAAGTCATCGAGGTAATGCATCAGGTCAGCAACATTATAACTATGGAGAATTATCCATTCCACCATATCAGCCACTGAATTAAAAATATAAGGGGCCGAGCGGAGACCGAAAGGGAGGGCTAAGTCAACAAAGAACTGGCCGCGCCACTTCATCCCCAGGAGATACCGATCGTCCGGATGCACTGCGATGTTGCGGTAGGCCGCCTTGACATCAAACTTTGCCATTAAAGCCCCAGGCCCATGTTTTAAAACCATGCAGATAATCTGGTCAAGTTTGATGTAATGCATGGAAAACTCGTCAGGATCGATACCGTTGTTTACACTAGACCCCTGGGGGGATGATAAATCCACAATAAGGCGCCACTTAGCAGGTTGACCTTTCTTGGGGATAACCCCAAAACTGCTAACATGTAGGTTAGGCAAGGGGGATGAAGCGAAAGGGCCTGCGACCCGAAATCGAGCCACCTCGTTGGCCAGATATTCGTCAATGATATGGGGGTTCTGGAAGGCTGAAGGTTTATTCCTCTTGGCGGCTCTGAGTCTGCGAGCAGGTTGGAAGCCCAGACGAAAACCGTGCTCAAGGCCTTCAAGAACATAAGTCACTGCTTGGCGATCCGGGTGCTCAGCCAAGTCCAGGGTAAACTGCGGGACATTTAGCGGGGAAACCACAGACACGGGGTGAAAGGTGGGACACCCTGAGAACAGTAAGATCAGACAGGAACAACGCTTGACAGTGGACGACAATCCCAATTTTTAATATCAAAACACGAGCTAAGGCCTAAACGAGGCTGGATACTCTACGAAACTACGCCTAGTGTTAATGCTGGGAACAAACATCACAATCGAGACCTAGTTCGACGGCAGGGACCTGGCACAACAAACTCTAATGGTGACGAAATACTACCACGTAAACCACCCAGAGAAAAAGAAAAACCAGCAAAAAGGGGAGGGAGGGGGGGGGCAGATATGCCGCGCTACGAGTCAACAACGAAATTAGACGATACATAAAATATGTAAATAACAACTATTCAATAGTCACGTGAAAACTTAACTAGCAAGCGTAAAAACCGCGAGAAAGCAACGTCACCAAAAATTCTCGGAAGCCACGAGGGCAAGTCAACTGCGGCGAGCCTTGGCTTGAGACCCTGACCCAGAAGCGCCTGGGGAACGACTGCGACGTTTCGTACGGTCCCCGCCGTCCTTGGAAGACTGGTTGGTGCATGAAGAAGCCCGATGAGCGCCTGAACAAACACTACACCGATGTGCATAACGGCAAAACGAGAACAGGGCAGTGCAACGCCCCTTGTTCCATGATATGCAGAGGATGGTTGAGGACGATGAACCCGGGGGCTCAGGCGACTCATTTGAGGTGGGCAGCGACGAACCACGGACCGACGAGCCAGCTGCATGGAAGTTGAAAAGCTGGACATTCATGGATGACCAATCTGTGAGGCGAGGAGCGGCAGCGTGCTCACGGAACGCTTGGTCGTAAGCAAGCCAGACTCTACCAGAAAAATGGCGATAAGTCCGCAGAATCAACAGCTGATACTGCATTAAATCTTTCCAGCGATGGGGGAAACTGGAGACCAGAATCAACGCGAAGATGGCAAAGGCCTCCATCCAAGAGGCGATATCTTCGATACGACGACGCTGCTTCTTGGGCTGAGAAGTCAACACGAGACGGCCGTCCAATAGCAACTGCGGTTCCGGATCCTTCTGCACCAGATTAACCGCCAACAGTTCGCTCAAATCGACGTACTTTCCGGCCACGATTTGAGAAACAAGCTTGGCCGGCACAGGCGAAAACCCAGGGCCAACGACGAACGGTTGATCCACAACAGACAAAGCATGCACAGCAGGACGATCTGCGACATCGCGAGTCGCACCGGGCAGCAAATTGTACGCGCTCGCCGAGCTGAAAGCGGACATCGACGGATTGGCAAACGTCGAAACAAAGGAAGGCACAACAGGACACATAGACTGAATAGGCCTACCTGGATGCGAAGGCCCGGCAACTCCAGCACCAGCGGTCAGAAAGGCGTGCGTTGAGTTGGACAGCAAAGGAGGAACGCCCCCTGAACAAGCACTCGCCGCGGTCGAGGGAACCGATGGGCTCGAAACACTTGGTATCGGCGGTGTAGATGCCAGCGGCGAGGGAGGATTGTCAGCACGTTCAGCAGCCAAAGCAGCCCGAACTGTTTGGGTGATCAGCGACACGATCACCGGAGAAATTCCAGCCTCTCCACTAGAATCCACAGCAGGCAAGCCTTCGAGCGAGCCACCAGACCACGAAATCGAAGGAACGTTCACAACATCATCGTCGCCTGTTGATGGCGTAGACAAAGAGGAGCCGTTTGCAGGCTGTTATTCGTTGCACGAGAGCCCATCACAGAACGGTAGGCAAACTACAAAGGCAAGTAAAGCGAGCGAAGGAACGAGCGAATAAACTCCGAGAACTATCCGTAGCGAAAGCAAACATAGAATGACTTGACATCCGAAGCCGAACTGTAAACCACACTTGGACCCTTGCGTAAAGCCCCAGGCCACCCCGCACCAAAGCCCAGGGAGCGACCGCTGGCCAGCATTGTTTCGCGTTTAACTTAGCCTAAATTACATTTAGCCACATTTAAGTCAATACCTACCTCCTAACATTTGAAAAGGCAAAATTTGCTCCTGCTGAGGTAGCGCACATTTGATGGGGTGTAAAAACCAAGACTCCCAACTGGGCTGTCAGTACCTGGGGAAAACACAGTACAAAATATCATAATCATGTTTCATCCTATAAGGTTATGTCCTTGAAATAAAACTCGGTGCACAACATTTAAAGTGTATTATTTCAAAATGTGAATTATTGCACGGTGGTGGTAATCTCATGCAATTGATGCATGGAGTTGACCTTCAGATCCAGAGTAAAATGTTAAAGAATCTTTCAAGATTATTTTTATGGATCCTGCATAGGAATTCTAACAGAGTAGAGCCTTATTATCTTCACCTACATGTACAACCAGTCTCATGGAGTATCTCCTTATATGAATTTTGAAAGTACCTTCTCAGATAACCTACTACACAGATATTATCAAGACAGAAAGCATTGTTTGATTAAGCTGAATTATTATACAGAATTACAACAGTACCTTCAGGCAATCGCAGAAACTATTCACACACCGAAAGAAAATGTAAAAATATCCCTTATTCTACTTTTTGTAAGCTGTTACAGCATAACTGGAAAACACTTTATACACAAGAAGCAACTCAAAGTTATACAGTAGTGCAGATCTGTAAACATTTTTGTTCACGTAATTAGTACCGCACATGTGTATTCAATGCAGAAAGACTATTAATAATCATTTTTTTTCTGTAGAAAGCCTATTTCTGTAGCCATGCACCTTTTCAGTCAAAAACATTGTCTGAATCCAATTCTTCATGTCAGTAATTTTTGTTCATGTATTTCATTATCATTGCTAGCAACTGTGGGTTTTCCCCTTTTTGTAATTTTCAGGCCTCAGAATGAATACAACATGTAATAGTCGCTAAAGATAATAATACTCATTTCAGTAAAACTGAATTCTGATCACTTTTCCACATGGTCCTGGCATTTAAAACAGCACATTTCCACAAGAACAGCAATTTAAGCATTTATGGCAGCAGCTGTCAAAAGAGGATAACAAAGGGTTTATATGTGACGCGCGATGAGGGCAAAAATCGGTGCGTGAAACGTGAAAGGAACTAAAAGAGATACGTGATTCGTGAATTTACAATGCACCTGATGCGTGATTTGTCTCTGAGATATGCGGGACACATGAACTACATTTATTAGTTTCGTGAAAATGTCAAAATTTCCTATTGCATCGCTTCGAAAACCATCGGGGCCATCTGGAATTAACAGACTGAAAATAACAGACTTTCAGACGTACCCAACAGACAAGCATTGTGAAGCAATCTAGGTACCACACCCCTGAAAGGTCAACATCACAGAGTGACCGTTAACGGATCTTGAAACCTTTTAGGATTAATTTCTCATTTATTACCACATCTGCTTGAGCCGGTGACTTTGCATTTTGGTTCGGTATTATTAGTTATTTTGTTATTCTCACTGTCTAGCAACATTTCCATCCACTTCTTGCCAATTGTTGTCAGTTCTTTTGCCAGTCCAACTAGACAGGCCAAAGCGAGCCTGAGCATAAGCATAAGTTGCCTTGAATTTACATCCATTAAAACACATAGCAGGCTTTGATAAGCCCCTCAGAATACCGACAATCGCATCAGTCCAAGGACTAAAATTTCAAAATTTCCCAGGGGAGCATGCCCCCGGACCCCCCTAGATACTGTCACATCGGCAGTAGTTTATTCCAGTCGGCTTCCTAGTCCTAGATCCACCCCTGCTTTTTCAAGTCACAGTCGTCTCAGTAAACCTCTCTGTACTGAGAAGAACGTGAAAAAGCCTATCGTCAGCAACGGATGGGATTTCACCCTAATGACAGAATCAATACCATTGTGTTGCATAACCAGTCTGCCTCATTGCCTGATGAAATGCTCTCAGTCACAGTCTAAACTAGTTACTATTATTACATCTGCCACGATGAACAACTTCCACATATGACTCTGGCCTCCTTGTTTCTGACGCAAGAAAAGGTGAAAGATGGGGTTTATGGTCATTTCAATCTGTGATTCGTGAAAGTTTGTAAAAAGTATATGAGATGTGTGAATTTTCTTAAAATTCGTGCGTGAAATGGGATCACGACCCCCCCTTTGCTACCCTCTCAAAAATCTGCTGATTCGATCCTATGCTTAGAAAACAATACTATAATTATTTCCAAAGCTTCTGCGCATAAATTGCAACTGAACCAGAAATAACATTTACCACAAACCTTTTTACACATTTTTTCATGATGAGGCAGGATTTGAATTTCGAAGAAAAGTAATCTGGACATTGTTGTCACTGGACAACACTGGTGCTAGTGAAGCCATTTATGAACTGTGACCAAATAAGAAACCATTGTCAGAAGAAAGAGGATTATTGAGAATCTCTAAAAGAATATTCCTTAGGGTAGACAATTTGTACACATGTATTGTTAGTTTAATATCATGTTGATATTTCAGTTTGATTAAAATTAGCATACAACACTAAACCTGAAAACTGATTAAAGTACCATTTCAAAGGACTGAAATGACAATCATTATGTGTGAAAATGTGAAAAAAAAAGAAATTATGCAGTTGAAATACATTGAGTTTTCATGCATTGCCAAATAACATTTAATTACAACAAAATGATTTTTACGACACACAAAAACTGGAATATACAGATGTATACAGCTGTAAGTGTACAGCCATGTACACATTTCATTAAATGATATTTAGAAGGCGAACCCTTTTTTCTGTAGTAACTATTTTGAATCAAAGTTTTATTGTACATGTAAATACGGCAAAGTCAGAGTAAATAGTGCACAATGCTCAGTGACCAAAGAAAATTGCATTTTTATTTTTATTGTTATACTGTAGGTTTAAACATGTTCTTTCTGTTGCACAAGTCAGCATTAAAATAATACAAAATTAGCAGCCACCTTAAGAGCAATGAAAGCAAATTATACTGCAACTTTTAATTCCGATTAAATCCACATTTGGTGACACTGAAGCCTCTTTGGCTACCGATGGCATGGATTGAAATAATGAAAAAAAAATGGTTGTCAAATTGGGCGAATGTTTTCAGGTTTTTCTCTTGTGCAGTGCAATTATAGCTAAAACACAAAATCTTTTTTTCGGCATTCTAGTGACATTTTGGTTGTGAGAAAAGCTTAGGGCCCTTCATTCTATATTTAATTGCAACCCAAAACTTAAAAACAGTCATAACATAACCATTTTAATTTACACAAGCAGCTCCGGGCTAAATCAAATGAATGTTGCACACTTGACACCGATTACAGAACATGCTGGTTAAGTGAGGTGAAAAGGTTCTTTTCTTTTTTTTATGAATTGTGGTCAACAAATCTTATGAAAGACAATCAACACATACTGTCAAACATATACTTGGATAAACAAATATGAGTTCTCCTAATAACAGTTGAACCGATGACCTTCCGATTAGTTTGGATGCCATGTCACTGAGCTACAGGAGACTTATGGGAGCTGAGCCATTTTAACTAGGTTCATGTGCAGTGACAAGTGTCCTGCAAACTGCTGGCATCTGAATGTCAATAGGTGGCATATTCATAATGAGAGTCAAGAGAGATACAATGTACATGTACATGTAGTAAATTTTAAGCATGGTAAATGAATGAAAAATAGGCACCATACACAGTCAGACACATGTGACCATACTGCTTAGAAGGTGAAAGATACGAAAAGTCGAATTGTGTGTTTCCAGAAGATCACTATCCCCACCACCAAGGGAATTGGAAATTCTGGAGGGTTCAAAGCTCCAAGAAGGGGAGAGGGGTAGAGGATTTTTTCCAAGTGGTTGGCTCAAATGCTCTCAAAAACACAAATAACTATTGGCTTAACGATTTTGAGCATAATGCTGAAAATCAAACAAAAGAAAATTAATTAATTTTTCTTGAAAGCGTTTTGGATTAGAAGTGCATGTTTACGTGAGAAGTGAACACGCAAGCTTCTTTAAGTCTTGAACTTGCGTATTGAGACTATTGAGGATCGAGAGACGAGAATCGTGCAAGGACCAAAGAACGCAGAAACACCAATTGAAATTAAATTATCTATACAAATTTGTAATGCAAACTTGACAAGGTTTTAGGAAATTACATGTACATGTACACGTATATCATGGAACCCGGGAATCCTCAGGAATTTAGGACAAAAAATTAATGCTTTTCAACGTTTTGCTGTCGTGAGCGTGCGCTAGCATTGCTTTATAAACAAGAGTAACAAAGCACCATCCACTATATTTGCAAAGCTTTCAATTTATAGCCTGATTGGAGCAATTT
>JAEMWC010000589.1:215000-220000 GCA_016490735.1 Pachyseris speciosa
TGGAGTAACAAAATTCAAAAAGTAGCTAACACTGGCTAGTATTAGAGAAAGAAGAAAGTTGATTCCAAGGTACTGTACATGTATAATCTCCAGGGTAAGTTTTGAAGTCCGCTAAGGAACAGCTTTCACCATTTTTCTTACGCAGCTGTATTAAGAGATTGCCGTTAAAGTATGTTGAGTATGGCTCATGTTTTGTTTTTATATTATCGATTTTCATCTAAGTATGGGATAAAAATTTGTGATTATCGATTTCAATCGATTGAATTGACAAATATCAAGTACTATCAAGTACTATTTATCCATCGATTACGTTTTCGAGCCATTAGTTAGGTCCTGAATATAGTGAGATCCACAGTAACATGTACAAAGATTTGTTTGAAATATTCTGAAAAAAATGTGTGCTTAAAATAACCATTAGACTTGAAGTCAACCATGAATAGTTGACAAACAAAGACGCATTTTGAGCTAATACATTGCACAGCCAACGCGGGGAAAAAGGTTTTTTAAGCTTTAACATAGGCGAAACAACATACGAGATACATGTTGGTGAAAAACAAGTGCTTTCACGCTTTTGTGCCAACATTAGGGCGAGCCTGGTAGCTTGGAATGAATGGGTCTGTGCAGTGAAACTATTTGGTCGAATTTAAGAATTTTCGAGAAAGCGTGTTTGATCTTTATGTGCCGGGAAATCAGCAGGCTCGTCAGTAAATACTTTTTATACATGTACGACTTTTGAGGTGAAACAAGCTGCTTGCTTGCACATGTTTATTTATTCGCTTTTATTTTTGCACTTTGCACTGGAATTTGCCAGATGTGCTTGTAGGATTTTGCAAATAAATTATGTAGATGATGTAAATGTAGTGTAAACATACAGCGGGGTAAGTCAAATATAACTGAAACCTGCAGGCTTTAACAAAACGCCCAGTTTCAGTCAAAAGCAAACTAAATTATTTAATCATCGTGAAAGATATAAATTATATTATTTTGGGTCGAGCGAAATTCGCCTCCGTGTTGTCTACCCAGGAAACACGAAAATGTATTTATAACAAGGAAACCAAAACTAATAGACCTTCTCAAAAATAGAAAGCATTTGTATAAACAGTTGGAGCTCAAATTCTACACTTCAGAAAATCACCTGACCAAGGTTAACGTCTTTCGCCCGGTTTATGGTCATGGCATTTGAACATTGCTTAAAACGCCAGATTATTTAAGCTTACAGAGGGCTTACATGTTACTTACCTCGTCGGCTGAAAATTCCTCCCGTAATTTCATAATAGAGTGCACTAAGAGTTCTCTTTCCTTGTCATCTTTCACATTATAATCGTGTTCCAAATCACCTCGGTGAGTGCTTGAAAATAGCCGATAGATACATCTTCTGGAAACAAAGCGATCAAATGTCCAAGGGACTCTCTCTCCAAAAAGGCACGAAGCGAGGTGTCTCTGTCTTCGCTAGTTGTGCTGCCTTCGCTTTCTGTGCGGTACGCCACTGTAGAGCTATCAAGCCCTTCCATAGTCCTTCCGCGTGTCTCTCAAACTATTCTCACCGAAACGCTCACAATGCCGTGGAACCGAGAGAGATCTGGTTTCCTGGAAAATTAGCATCGCGGATCGAGGATCGAGGATCGAAGATCGGGGATCGGGGATCGGCGATCGGGGACCGTATGTAAAATCTAAAAACAAAAATGGCATAACAAAAACATGAGCGGAAATGAAATGAAAATGACTCTCGATCTCATGTCCTGTGAGAAGTGAATTCAAATTCAATAAATTCAAATTCTTAAAACATGCGTGGTTCGTTTGTCATGTTTATATCCGCAGTTTGTTTTCTTTTTCTCTTAATGTTATTAGTGATTATTAGAGGAGAAAGGCTGTTACGTTCCGGATAATTATTCCTTAAACTTGAGCTTTTTACTGTGGGAATAGAGTTTACTATTCTGGCTATTTTTTTTTTTTTTTGTCAATGGAAACATCGATTATTACCTCAGTAAATGATGCCAAATACGAAGGAAATTTGTGTTATAACTACTGTGTGCAGTGATTTGGCATGGTTTATCGAGCAATTGGTAGCCACTGTCAAAGTGCGAAAGATGCCTTGTGTTGGCATGTTATTTGATCTCCCGCGGAGTTCGGTCTTTACTCTCGGTTTCCTAATGCCACGAGGAGCGGTAATTAGTAATCAAACGAGATACGGTTGTTTTATTTCACAATGTTTGCAAAAAACTGAAGTGTTCTGATGTGGTGGCGGGCCGTTCGTCTAGTTTATTTATTTATTTATTTTTTTATTAGCTTCCCCAACTAAATGTTGAATATACACAAACAAAACAAAGATATAGATTGTACAAGACAGGCAGGGACACCGCAACAGCTTGCGCCAATTACTGCGGGTCCGGAATACATAAAATTGAACTGAAAATTGCAATAAAAATTAATGTGTAGTTAGTAGCAGCAGTCAATGATTCTTGACAAATTACGGACTTTGTTGCAACTTGTACAGATAGACTTGAATGAACGAGGATCTTCAGGGTCATATGATTTACAGAGTGATTGCTTATAGTAACTGAGTAGGTGTGCTTTGAATGAATTGAGGGAAATGGTTACAGAAAGACCAATGTCGACAGCTAGAACGTTCCATAATTATTCTCACTGTGCAGATGAAAAAAGGCCTCTGATATGTTGTTGTTTGCATTTTCTGGGAACAAATAAAGTTACATTTGTGCTGCTACTGGATCTAGTTGCTCTTGAGAGGACGCGTCTAGTGGGGATTACAGTAGGGTTAACCTTAACTAGCCCAGTCACAGATTTAAAGAATAAAACCATATTTAGATACTCGTGCCAGTAGGACACGGGAAGAAGGCCCAGTTTAGAATCAGTCTGACTTTATAAGATTCCTCGCAGAGGAAAGGCAAGTTGAGGATGTATTTTGTAGCCCGGCGCTGAATCCGTTCCGTCTTACGAATCAGTTCTTTCGACTGAGGCGTCCACACTTGAGTGGCGTAGCCGAGATGTGACCTGACAAGCGTGAGGTAAATGACACGTCTCGCTGATGCATTCTTGATAAACCTGGTATTACGTCTCACAAACCCCAGTATCCTGTTTGACTTTGCGCACTGGTCGCACACCTGTTTGTTCCACGATAGCTTGTCGGAGATGACGACCCCAAGGTCCTTTTCAGCGCTGGTGACGCCAAGAGGGACCTCGTTTATGTGGTACGTGCTGGACACAGGGTTGTGTTTCCGGGAAATTCGTTGTGCCTTGCACTTAGATTCGTTGAACATCAGGCCGGTAGAGGACGACCAAGTGGCTAGGCTGCATCCTGTAATAATCCAGCGTCGGTTGGGGACTTTATGAACTTAAAGACCTTGGTGTCATCAGCAAAGGCAGCGACGCGGCTAAATTTAACAGTACCAGGGAGATAATTCGCGTATAGGAGAAACAGCATGGGACCCAGTATGTACCCCTGAGGAACTCCTGATGTCACTGGAAGTGCCTGCGAGTTCGCCCCGAGTGCCGTTATCCTCTGCGTCCGACCGTAGAGGTAGGACTCAAGCCAGGCCAGAAGTTTTCCGCTGAAACCATAGTCACGCAGCTTCCTGAGTAGTTTCCGATGACTCACTTTGTCAAAGGCTCTCGACATATCACTGTAGATAACATCAATCTGGCCCAAGTTGTCGAGTTGGGAACAGTAGTCGAGTACCTCCACCAACTGCGTCACGCACGACCGCCCTGTTATGAAAACGTGTTGTGAGCAATCGATCAGACTGTACACGCGGTTTTTGATTGAGTTGAACACGCAGCGTTCCATCACCTTGGAAACCAGGCACACACGTAGGTCTGACTGAGAAATAGGGAAAAGTTCCCTCCCAGCTGGTTGAGGAACTATTAACGGAAAAACGAAGAAGAATCTTTTCAGAAAGCCATCAAAATGAGCAAGGTATGGTTTATTATGGCTATAAACGGCACTTAGTACAGCGGTATAATATGTAGGTTCTTCTTAGTACTGGGCATTGCGCCACAATAATTCGTTTGTTGTCACTTTAGCGATCTTCTTTTTCCTGGTCTTTCTCTTGTCTTTTCATAGGTCTTTCAGAATGGAGAAATAGGTAAATTCGAATGAGTTCCAGTATTTTTAAAGAAACCTAGTTTTCCCAACATTTTTTCTATCCGGCGGCCGATCCGTTATTTCTTCCCATCGTGTGTCAGTTTTCTTCGCGGGAGGTGGCTGCTCAAGCGTTTGCGTATCTCTTTAATGTGCGTTTTAAAATAGAAAAACATTCCACCCAACCTCGAACTTAACAATTAAAGGTTACACTGGTTAGGCCTAGACAGATCCTGTTAAAAAAATAAAAAGTTGCTCACAAATATCCCCAAAAGTTGCTCAAAAGTTGCTTAAAATAGTAAAAGTTGCTCAAAAAAAAAAATGAAAAGTTGCCTGCTGACACACACGAGATGCTGACCAGGATATTCCTTGATTCGCTCATAAACAGAGATTTTGTTCATCGACTTGTATTTGCCAGTATTCTAGGCTACTTTACGGTTTTCAGGCTCCGAAAGCTCTGCACCTTTTTCAAAAGTTGCAGCCTGGATTGGATCTCTTTGATGTTGTTCTGAACCGGGTTCTTCATTGTCAGAAGAGACAGGAGGAAGCGCCTTGCCGTCCGCCATTTTAGAGCCACGTAGTTGTACATAATTTGCAATATTAACACAGGATACCCATACTGGAAATGGACTTACATCCTGCACCTCCATATTTGGAATTTTTCAACTCATGATACCCAACCGATCAAAACGCAAGAGATTTTCTCGTGAAATTCTTGTGAATCTCCAAAGAAAACGTGTTAAAATATCGGTCGTTTATGAACGTGATTTTAAAATGGTGAAAATATGCCAAAAATATGCTAACTTTTAGACAACATGCTGTAAAAATAAGTGGCTCACTCTTCGAAAAGTTGCTCAGAATAGTAAAAGTTGCTCAAAAGTTGCCGAGCAGAATCTGTCTAGGC
>JAEMWC010000589.1:230000-315000 GCA_016490735.1 Pachyseris speciosa
CAAGGTCGGTAGATTCTTTCATATTTCTAGCTTGTTCTAGACCAAGTCATGGGTCAAATCAAGTAACTGGACTGGACCAGGGCCTTGTTTGACAATTGCAACTTGTCATTGTCTAGCAATAAGGTAACAATCAACAGCATTCCAAAACACTAGAAAGCAGCAATAACAGGCAGTACAGACAGGAGAATCAAAGTACTTGGCAGAACTGCTTTCTTGTCGGCCATTTTGTATGCAATTAAGTTGTCCTGGGTTGTAGGGTAACCCTACTTGTGAAATTTTGCTTGGAAACCTGGGCTATCTTTGACCCTTCTGCTAGGTTAACGAGAGGCGGGGAAAATCAGAACAAGTACAGGAGATCGGGAGAAAAGGTACAGGAAACCCAAGAACAGAGTCAGGAAGGAAGAGATTTTGACCCCTCTACTTTCCAGCACTTTTGTTTAATGGATAATTACTACCAATATTTCTACATTATTACCTGAATAGTGGTATCAAAGAAATGCCCAGTCATTGGTGAACAAGTCATGAAACAGTTTTCGACATAATAGGTTACCATAGCAACACCCTGACCTGTTGAAAACACCAACGCTAATAATTCAAAAACTAGCTCGATGACGTCCATTTTTTATCGTTGGGAAATAAATAGCATAATAGACTACAACTTATTGCGAAGTTTAAAAAATGCAGGAGCAGATTCAGAACCACTCTAAATTTTCAAAACTTTTAAGGTGACTCCGAATCCCCTCCTACATTTTTTTTAAATTTTGCAAAATATTGGATCTTGACATGCTTATTACTTTTCAACCCTAAAATTTGGGGGTAACTGAGCTCGCTTTTTAGTTTTCTCTTTAAGCCAAAATTAGGAGTCTTTTCAACAGGTTATAGAGTTACTATGGTAACCTATTGGGTAAAAAAAAAAGTTCACAACATGTTCACCAGTGATTGGGCATTTGTTTGATGCCATCAGAAAGGTAATGGCTTATAAAGAGTGGTAGTAATAATCCATCAAAGTACAAAAACTGGAAAGTGCTTGAGACCGGTGAGAGCCACCTTAACTTATGTTAACCAAAATCATTGCAAAACAGGCGATCATACAAAAGCTCTTTTGTGAAACACTGAAACATTGTTCCCAAGGTTTGCGGCAAAACTTTAAATAAGACTGAATTTTTTCATAATTCATTGTCTAATTTCCTCCTATTTTTGAAAAGTGGAGATTCTTTACTCATCAGCTTAAGCTTGAAATTTGGAATTTGCCAGACAAAACAGCAGTTAGCAAGCTAAAGATCAGAATGTAAGGCAAACCATTTACAACCTTAAATACCTAAAAAGCCTTTACATCATTTTCAACGCCATTTTGCTTAGATAGTAAACACTGCTTCTAATAACGGTTAATGTGTACAGTTGTTTTGACAAAACAGTAAAACTTGTAGGGTTTTGTTGACAACAGCAAATGGGTAGGCTTTTGGTCCATAACAGGTGGAGTAACAAGAAAAGGGTCCATTGTTAGCATTTATTGTTAGGCAAACCATTTTACAACCTTAAAGCCCTGAAAAGCCTTTCCATCATTTTCAATGCCAGTTTGCTTTGAGTAACACTGCTTCTGATAACAGTTAATGTGTAGAGTTGTTTTGACAACGGTAAATGTGTAGGGTTTGTTGACACCAGCAAATGGGCAGGCTTTTGGTCCATATTAGGCAGAGTAACAAGAAAACAGTGTCCTATTAAGTTACTGTTTCTTTAATTGCTTTTGTTTCATTAGATATGCCTCAAACACGGGAAATACAATGGAAATCTTACAATAGTTATCAGTGTACTCAATAACTTCCAGATTATGTATGGAGCATTTGTTTTTAAATAGATGTTAAAGAAAATGGTTATCCTTTGTCTAGAAAGTGTTTGGGTCAAACAAAACATTAAAGTTTATATGACAAACATGGAACTAAAGTGTCCTTACTGCATGGATACGACTACACCTCTTGCAAATATCGCAATCTACTTTTTAAGTCATGATAGATTGACGCAACAGTTTTAAGAACAAAGTTTACTACTCAAGCTTGTCCTCTTTTATCAATCATTAGTAATTTATACAATCACATTTTAAAAGGATCCATGCATGCACTGAATACCATATATACATTTTGTATCAAGGAGGGTTACCGTTGCCTTCAAATTCAACTGAATAACAAACCAACTATATTATATGTGTACTGATGTTTCCGCTGTCGTAGTATCCTGCACCTTGTAATAATCCTTTGACTCATCCAGTTTGTTCAAATCAAAGTATTCCACCTTCTCCAGCAACATCTCTTCCACTCGTTCAACCAGACACTCAAAGCTTGGCTGTTCATGAGCGGTTTCCCTCCTACACTTTGTCATCAAGGTGTATCTGGAAAAAAAAATTAAAAACAGTAACTTCTCTCTATCCTGCACAGCAAAATAGTGACACACTATAAAGTATACACAATTTAACCTTTCAAGCTTAGACTCAAGCTACTACTACAAAGTAGTGGCTCTAGATCTTTTCTTTCACTGTCAAGAAACTACTCTTAAAGAAAATGATGATTGTCAATTCCTTTACATTCTCCTAACTACATAATTGCAGTTCACAGTCTTTCAATATTTCAAATTTTCCGGAAAATTCAGCATGTAGTTCATATGTGTCCTATTTTGTTGGCTTTAGGTTTATATTTCGTTTAAAGGGGCAGTGTCACGCTACTGTACTATCACTTTAAAAAGCTTAAAACTGCCAAAGCATCAGTGGAAACCTTAAAATAATGGTCTAGTTTTGTTGCCAGAGACTGTTAGTACTGCATAAATTGACACTATAAACTTCTGTATTCCATCTAAGTTGACGAGGATGGAAATGGATTGAAATTTGAAAAAACTTGCCAGTTTTTTTCAAAATTTCAAGCTATGCATTGAAAAATCACCAAAAAAATTATTATGGTTAGCTCTTCCTGCTAAAATTTCATTGGAATTCACCTTGCTGATACTGTAGGAGCATTTTTTGCACAATAACAGGTAAAAGGTAGTAATTTTGGCAGAATTGAACCAAAAACAGCAAACATCCCGGTGGCAGTACTCCTTTGAGAATGGTGTGTCTTAGTAATGTTGGTGTGAATTTTGTTCTTGACTCAATTTAAGTTAGTGTTGAAAGGGTGTTGTGTAATGGATAGTACATGACTGTCTAATGTAAATGGAACATTACAACTTCCTGTTTGTTTTTCTAGCTGTAGGTAACATTTTGTTTGGCCCATTTTACAATTGCATGCTCAGTGACCTGGCCTTTATGAATGAAGACGAAGCTGGAGGTGATCAGCTTGTTTTGATACAGACCTCACTGCTTTTCTCATGTAATACTTGTTGTTCTTATGCTAACTCGTCCAGATTTGCATGAGAAAGACAGAGGTTTGTATCAAACAAGTTCACCTCCAGCCTCGTTTCCATTCATAGGTCAGGTCACTAAGTATACAACTGCCAAATGGGCTGTTCGGCTTTGGAGAAATACTACTAAAATATAGCTTGAAAAATGTGTTTCTGATTCTTTCGATTGTTAAAACCATTTAAGTATTAGCCTGTGACAAGCTGTCTAATGGGGTCTCATGCGAGATGGTGCAAATGGGAAGAGGATTGTTGCAGGGGCAGGGGCAGGGGCATGGGCAGGGCGAGTCTGAACACTGCTCCAACTCTCTCACAGCTCATTTCGCTCGCCACTCACCCTCAAAATAAATCTTTCATGAGACCCCAACAGAGGACTACATAACCTGTTGACAACAAAGGAATTAGGAGACATCTGCATGCAGGCTGATAGAGAGCTTGCTCCCAGGCTAGTAAAGCATTTAAGGTGATCGCATCATGAATTCACTAATAGCATTTTGCAGGATGTACACTGTGCTTCTTTCTCTTGTTCTGAACTAACACATGAAACCATGCTGTCTTGTGGCGGTACTTATTACTTACAATCACTACCGTGACAGGAGACATAATAAACTCAAACTTACAAAGACTCTGGACAGATGTCAGGCTTTTCCATTCGGTACCCTTCCTTAAGATGCTTCAGTATCTCCGTGTGATTTAACAGTGTGTATGGCGAGCCACCTGGAATTAGTTAATGTCATTGTGTAACAACATCTCTTCAATTCTGTTTGAAAAAAATTTGCCCTGCGAAACTTTATTAAAAAGGCTCATTCTTTGTTCCAAGGAAGGTAACACAAATGTGATATTCACTGAACATAAAGTAAAAGATTGCTTAATTTTTATAATCTAGAACAAAAGAAGTCTTTAGTGCTTAACAGAAGGAGAAAAACCTAATACAAGACGAGCTAAACTGAAGACAATTTAATGCACAAACAAATGATAGTTAAATAAGAAACAATTATTCAATGAAATGGAGTTGGACAACAGTCAGTAAGGTAACAAGCATCTGCCACTATTCATGTCCTTGCCAATTCTGCCTTCTGTTGGACATCTGAACCAGACTACTGGGAAATGGCTTAAAAAAATCTTTCTACACATACATGCATACGTACATTACTTTATCTACCCTCGGATTTTAGAGTAGCTTATGCAGCTAATAATCTCTGAGCATTTAACCATCAGATGAGAGATAGACAGCCACACCGGGAACTACGTCCCCTACTCTTTTTGAACAGTGTGTGGGTTCTTTTAATTTACGTCCCTCAGAATCAATTACGAAGAGTTGTGAGAGTGTGAGTTGTGGTTTATCGTCCTTATCCGAGAAGACTAGAAAGTCTAACCATTTTGCAGATGTTATTACAAAGGCAGCACTTTCTCCTCAATTATTTTAAGACCCTGAGTGTTGGTCCGGACAGGGTTTGAACGTCTGGTACTCTACCATTGAACTAACCGGTTGGCTTCTGACAAAGTAGTGGAGAAAACTTGCCACCAAAATAAAGGACTGTGCTTGGAGAGTTGCTGGGATATGAATGACAAATATTTTCCAGAGTTTGAACTAATTGAGCTAACTACCAGAGGGAACAAAAAACACTCAATAGACTGCTTTAGAAGAGACTAAAAAAATTACCAAGAGTTCCAATTTCCCACATGACATCTCCATAAGACCTTCTGAAATTAACAGAAAGGAATAAAAGTGTAAGAGTCTTATGATAACAATAAAGTCAGATAATCATCTTAATTTCACAAACATGGGTCACTTAAGTCACTCACAGTCCCTGTCTTACAAAATAATGTTTGCGAATGTTGGAAAAGGGGGCATTGGACAATTTCGACGAAACGTCCGTCTATAATTTCAAGAATATAATGGGGGTTCCAAAATCACTGAAAATTAATCTTAAGGCGTGAATTTGAATCCATTAGCACCAAATGCAAAACCATTAAGACTAATTCTGTGTATAGGGTTTTTCCTATACAAACCTTCCCACGTCAAATTGTACCTCCATCTCAGTTCAAAAATACATGTAAGAGTTCCAAATTATTGCAGATATTAGGATCTGGCAGTGTATTGTCTGGAACTAAGTTTGGACAAATTTTGAAGGGAAAACTCTTACCTAAAATAGCAAATTATAATTTGTGGGAACAATAAAAAATTGGGGTCACTGAGCTCATTTTTAAGTTATCACCATTTAAAACTAAAATTAGGGTGTTAATTTGTAACAGGTTATAGTGTTTCTATGGTAACCTAGCACAAGAAACCTTCATAACTTGCCCACTTATGATTGCGCATTTGTTTCACTTTGATACCATAAAGGTAACATAGGTACAAATATTGGTAATTATGATCCATAAATGTACAAGAGCTGAAAAGTGCTGGAAACCAGGGTTAGCCTCCTTAAATTGTCTTATTTGTTTTGGGCACTTAAAAAAGATGTTTTCCAGTCACTAGCACCCGCACAAAATGAAATGTATACATTGTACATCCAGAGAGCGAAAATAGAGGGAATAACTTAAGAAAATGTGAATGGTATGTGAAAAGAAAATTAGGGACCACCATGCATTCCAAACTGTTAATCCATGCGACATTTATGAGGCCTAGTTCAGGGCTATATTCCATGGTACATGTGCTCCATATATGATGTGGCACGACATTACAACTCACATTACATAATTATGCAGTAGGAATGTGCAAAACCAATTGGGAAGAATGTCCTAATAACAAATCAGTAATTAATCAGATGTAATGCATACACATCGCTCTTGACACTGAAGATCTTTTCAAAGATCGCCTCAGGAGCCATCCACTTGATTGGCAGTTTCTTCTGCTTCTTGCCTTCATACACCTCACTGTACAACTCTCGCATCAAACCAAAGTCACCAATTGTGAGTTTTTTACCATGTCCCACAAGAATGTTCGTTGCTGCTAGATCCCTGTGCACAAGGCCCTTCTCAGAAAGGTACCTCTGTAAAATAACCAAAAAGTACTGGTGTTTTAATACACTATCTAGACTAAAGTACTAAGTTATGTTTCTAAATGACAGCCATCTTGGGTCTGCCATCTTGTTTATGTGGATGGTCCAATTGCTTAGAAGACCACAAAAAGAGACTATAATATAATCAAGGCCTATGAAAAAGCACTGAAATAACAAGAAAACACGACAGTCATAGTAACACTGACCATTGTTTTGTTGTTTAAGAACAAGAATAAAATGTTACTTTCACTGGAAAACCCAGCTGTCAACTTGAGCTTACCAAAGTACAGGTAGCATCAGTTGACTCATCACACCCAATTGTTCTCAAAATATTTCCCAGGGAGGTGCCAAATTTTAATGGCACTTGAACGACAACCCCACCCCAACCCCCAGTGGAGATATGTTTAAATCAGTCAATATCTGACGACAACCAGTCAATGCTTAATTGCCTGTTGCATCTCTTCATCAAAAAACAAACAAATGGTTTATCGCAGCACAATAGCCATTGGAATGCTTCACTGAAAGAGAATAATTATGAAATTTGCCTCTTCAAGGCAGTGTGAAACCAATGAGCAGTATCATGCATAGCAACTCCAGTAATGCCTCAGTTATTAAAGGGTACACACTGATGTCCCTAAACAGCTGATTTTTTAAGTCGAGCTATTTTGTGAAACATAGATCAGTGTGTACACACCCACTGAAATCTTACCATCAGATTGTTAAAAAAAATAGGTACCCAGTAGGGTACACGAGTCTAGTGCTTCAAATTGATGATATTTTTGACCGATTTCACATGACATACCAAGGGTTGGAAACAAATGGAGCCTAACATGGACACCATTCTGTACGTAGGGGCATTCGTGTACCACTTGGAGTAGAGGGAGAGAGGAGAGGGAGTAGAGGGAGAGAGCTGGGAAATGGAAATATGGTTCATGGCATTTTCAAAATACTTCAAATAGGCCACGCATTTCACTTGTGGGAGAACGGGTCTCATTTTTTCTAAAAATAAATGGAGAATTTCCGCATTATATTTAGTCTGTGCCCAACGTGGGTGCAATTTTGGGAGACAATTTTGAAGAACAACGTACAAAATCCTACAATCTTATGCTGAAACGCGAGGCTGGACTTATGAAACTGAGACCACACAATCGAAATGAAAAATATTTATTTCAACTTTGAGACAAGAAGGTCAAGTTACAAATACACATGACATCTTTCAATTATTTAAAGGCAATGTCATCAGGGGAATGTTGTTTTAGGAAGTGTAACAGCTGTCCAGACACAACTAGAAGATTTTAAAGGAAGAAATTTGTAAAAAAAAATGTCCATTGACATCAAAATTAATTGGTCATGAGTGATTTCTTGATTATTCCTCTGTCTGTTTGTTAATTTTACTGGTGACATTACCAAGTTTTTATCATAACCGACAAGTTAAAAAATGTTCAATAACCAGATAGTTTGTCATGTAACTTGTGAATTAAGTTGAGGTATAAAATATAACTGATCAATGTTCACTTTGGGTATGATTTTAATATCTGAATTCATACCAAGAAACGAATAACCAAACAAGAATAAACAATTTAGTACTGCAAGTTATCTCACATGAAATTAATTATTGTGCACTTGCATTAACAAAAATATAGAAATTTGATGTAACACTGTGTCAACTCTTAAGGTCTACATAGCAATGAAAAATCAGACTGTCTCAGTAAGCAAAAAAACTGCACAACAATTCTTGCAGTTTTATCCACAAACATCTGTGGAACTGAGTACAAACATGTTTACGTTTGCATGAACATTCGATTTGTCTTCAACAGAGCAATTTAAATGTCAGCCTCAAAAGAGGATTTATTGTCCTCAAAGGAGGGTTTATTGGCCTCTAACGAGGGCTTTTTGTTCTCAAAAGAGGAATCATACTAATCTTTAACACACACGCAGTCTGCTTGAATTTGATGACAATGGCTTCGACATCTGAATGCCTTTAAGCTTACGTATATTTGTTCAAAACCATCGAGCTAAGAGTGGTAGAACACTCGCAATACCTTTTACTTGATTGATTCAATGCACGCTAAGAAGAGTTTTAGCTAGTGTTAAAACCAAATCTAGGAATAATTCAACGTAAAATGCACCAGCGGCCTGGTGTTGTCAGCTAGAAGAATCTTCATCACAGATTCCCAGGTGGCATTGCTTGTCCACAAACAATTCTCAGTAGATACGATGTATTCAAGTTTTCGAATCAATTGAGGAAAATTGCAGCAGCATTTGTCGATAATCTGACGTGCCTGTTTTGTTGTCTGTTTGCGTATCCACATTTTCAAATTGATTGAAGAAAATTGAGTCGATACTCCAACGCAATTGTGGACAGTGAACAGCTCTGAGTAGATAAAGTCTAGAACGCATGCGCACTAGACTCAACAATCCTTATTTGGATAATGCTATCTGGCCTGACTCTGTTAAATATAGGCCCTATAGCTGATGGCTTTAATTTGAGGCTGTCTATGGAATAACAATGTACATCAAATGAAGTTGTTACCAACAATATTATTCACATTAACAAATCTAAATACTTGACATTACCTGAAGAAACTCGAACTTGTGGAACACACAAATATTGTACTGAACATACAAGTAATGATGTTTTCAAATGTTCCTTTTTTCCAAGAACAGTAAGAGAATGGACCAACCTCCCCTGACATTGTATCTGCTGAATCCTTTGATATTTTTAACAAGAAATTGAGTAGATTAATTACACAGTACAACTTTTTATTCTTTCATTTTTATTTTTATTTTATCATTTTATTATTATTTTATTTTAAGTTTAGCGTGATAACTATATAATTTTTATATAGTTACTGCTAACGTCTCAATGTAAAAGTAGATGTAGAACAAACCACATTAAAAAAGAAGCCACACTATTAAAGGGGCCTTCTCAGGTTAGAGTAGGCCTCTAAGACAATAGCTTGAAACTGGCAACCATGAAGAATTTCATTTTCGTGAATGTGTTAACAGCAGGAAAAGGTTACAGTATGTACACATTTCCAAAATTTAATATAATTATATTAGTGTACAACAAACAGGGAGCAAAACTAGGCAGGCATTTGAACACATTATCACAACACGCATTTCATGCACAGCAAACAATTCAAGAAATTCAAACTCATCCTTCAATATGTTGTAAATAATTACTTCGTTTCACGAGACTTAGTTGAAGACTGCTCTACACAGCGCAAGTCGATAGATCATGAGTTGTGAAAATGAAAGAGTGCGTTTACTCACCACTTAAAAGTATCAGCAAAAAGTTCTTTGGGTGTAGCACCATAAAAAGGAGGCACTCCAATCAGGAACTTGTACAGAATGATACCAAGCGACCACCTGTCCACAGGTTTACCATCGCCTTGCCTGAGAATCACCTCAGAGGCCAGGTAATCTGGGTTACCAAACACTTGCTGGTCTGTAAACTGCTTTGTCTCTTGGGCTAATGAATGTTCGTACATATGGGTGGTACCTGGATAGGACAAAAAGAGTACAAATATGAATTACTACAGTTGAGTTTACATTATTATAAAATGTTGAACAAAGAATTCTGCAGGCTATTATTGGTTGAATCGCGTGCATTGTATCTCAATAGATGCACATGCCCTACGTCAGGTGCATGCACCATGGAATTATAATGCATGCAGGCTACGTCATAAGTGTGTGCGCGCACATTTCTGGACGTGTCACATGTAAAGAAAATAAGGTAAATAAATAAAACTATGTGATTTAATCCATATTTGAAATTAATTTGAACACAAAAGTAAAATTTAGGAATTAGAGTGTCGTTAAATTTCAACTGATGTCCGGTATGAAATTTTTATAAAAGAAGTAAAACAATTTGTTCCTTGTACATAGTTGAGTAATATAAGAACTTGGGAATTTTTAAGAACACTCTACCTCTGTAAATAGCCAGCTGGTCTGCATCCTGCCAGTTGGGATTCTTAACCTGTTATGTTTACGTAAATTATTATTTTGTTCCATGTGTTTGCTCGGCCCCACTAGCCTTTGTGTGCTATAAATACTGCTGAGGGTAAATAATGGTCATTTATTTTTTCATTTGTTTACAAGTTAGCACAATTTTTTCAAGTTACCATCTACTATGTCCAATACCCGACATTCTAAGGTGAATTGGTAAAGTAATTTTACATAAAACTGATCCATTAATTTTTAATTTTATTTGCTACCAATATTTCTTTCAACTTTTCAAAGTAGTTTTAAAACTGGTAGCATAGCTCCCTTAATGCAGACCACACAACAAATGTCAAAACAAGGATTTTGGCCAGTAGCAAGTTGCAAAGGAAAATACAACACTCGAAAAGTTGACTTAAGTCCAGACTTAAGGGTAACATTTTACGTGATTGGCCCACTGAATCCCCACATTCTCACTGACACTTGTTCTTTCGAATAACATGCAATACACATAGGTAGATTTGAACAACTTACTGTTCATCAGTCCAACCTTCGACAAACCAAAATCACTCAGCTTAATGTGCCCCATGCATATGGACGTAATCAAAAGACTGAAAAGCAAAAAGGAAAGACAGCTTCAGATGGTTAATCACAATGTACTTACATTTACTACTAACAATACTTTACACTACTTACAAAGTGTTACATGCACTGAAGGGCCTGTTCAGATGGTGGTGGGGGACCCCAGGAAGGTGAGGTATCCCACCTACCCATGGTCAAAAAAAGCTGGCCTTCATATGCAACCCCGGGGTGCTGGGGTGAGGTTTAAAATGCTATTGCGTGGTAGCTAAGTACGTATATTAACAAAAAATTCAGAGGCAACTGCCTAGATGAACATCACCCTACCCCATCTCCAGCATTCACATGGAGAAACCTCACCCCAGCTAAATGAGTTACCTGACCCAGCTGACCGGGCAACCCGCCTTGGTGAGGTACCCACTTCACATGTGAATGCGATCAAGAAATAAAGAGAGATTGTATGGAGAAATTGGTAACCCCACCAAGGCGGGGTATCTCACCTTCCCGGGGTTCCCCAACTCAATGTGAACAGGCTCTAAAACTTACATGTACAATAATTAACAACAACAACAACAACAAAACAGAAAATGCCCACTAGAAAGAGATAAAAAGTTATAACATGGTTTGTATGTGTAGTGTAGAAGTGCTTTTGGATTGGGGAACCAAGAATTATTTCTACAGATTTGTACAGATTGTTCACTCCAACTGCACTGCTGCTGCTGTCGAAAAAACCATTATACTGTAACTCACTTGTCTGGCTTGACATCATAATGTATGATTCCATAACCGTGTAAATACTCAACAGCAAGCAGCGTCTCTGCTATGTACAACCTGGAAAGAAAAAAAATGCCAGTTTTCAAACATTGTTTTTGGCAATCTCATGTGCCCACCACACCTTTCATGCGGTTATCACTGAGATATCATTTAAGGTAATGTAACGAAAGACAACACTAGTTCACACCTGGCCAAATCCATAGGCAGAGGACCCATATTCTTCAGCAGCGAAGCACAATCGCCTCCCTCAACATAATCCATCACCATACAGAGATGCTTGTTTGTCTCAAAACTGCACCACATTCTAACCACAAATGCATTCTCAGCAAACGTTAAGATGTCTCTTTCAGCAAACACTTGCTGCACCTAAGGACAGGTTAGGGACTAAAACATCAGGGCTGAGTCACTTGAAGCATGGTTAGCTCTAACCATTGGTTAAGATGTATTAAAACCTATTGGTTGTCATGGTATTTAACCCTGGTTAGCACTAACCAGGCTCTAGCAACAAGGCCCAGATTGTTAGGCCAGTGAGGTTTAGTCTGCTGACAGTCCCTTTCTGTATAACCACGAGCGTAAGCCATCAAAAAAGCGTGGCGAAACTAGAGCGAGGAGAAAAAACGAGAAGAGACTGGGGAAGCTCCCCTAGTCCCCCGCGGCTCCTGCCCTTTACGCTTTGGATATTTTGCACGCCAACTCAACTATCCAATAGGAGACTGCTAGCAGTTTAAGTGAAGTCGCTTCTCTGATAAAACAAACCTATTTTATATTTCCTTGTTGAAATCATCAATCTGTTGAACCTTTTTCTTTGTCCATTTTCCAGACAAAGATTGGCCATTTTCCACATAATTATCTGACATGTGCACCAAGTCCCAACACCTTAATCCCTTTATGCAGTAGAATTTCATTTTTTTTCATTTCACATCTATTGTGCTACCTCATAAAGATATAATATTATATGCACACTGTCAGTGGTTGTAGGGTTAATTAATTATGATAGTGTTAACTATTTACAATAATGTGATAGTATGGAGTCCTGAAAGGCTCCTAAGTTAGTTGATAAGTCAATAATAGGTTTTGGTTAAGTTGTTCCAGTTGGTTACTGTTTGGGGTAAGAAACTGTATTTAAACAAATTTGTATGAGCTGAGAGTAGGATGTATTGTTCACAATGTGTGTGTCTTGATCTCCGGGTGGGTTTCTTGGGTGATTCCAGGAAGGGAAGGGAGGCCAGATTATTTAAGCCTTTGTTGAAGATAATTACTCTGTGTATTTGTCTGCGAAGCTTTTAAGGTGGCCAGCCAAGTTTTTACGGCTTACGGTAATTCGCGAAACGAAACGAAACGAAACGAAACAATTGGTAATCGACAAAACAAAACAACAAAAACAAATAGATGACACGAGAAATTTGACCTCCCTTCCAAAACTGTCCTCGCTAGATGCCTTGTTACGCTAATTACCAATAGCGGTCGATTGGACAAGGCGAAACAGGGCTCGCAAACTATTTTTAAAAGCGCCCTGCCTTCGAAAATTATCTTGTTCGATAAAGCAAATACTGGCCTACAGATGACTGGAGAAAATTGCCCTGTCTTCTAAAAACCGTCCTCGCTACATGCCTTGTTTCGCTAATTACCAATAGCGGTCGATTGGTAATCGACGAAACAAGGCTCGCAAACTATTTTTATAAGTGCTCTGCCTTTGAAAATTATCTTGTTCGATAAAGCAAATGTAACTTTCGTCGAATGAGGGATTCCATGGAAAACTGAACCTCAGGGTTTATACTCTTTGTTGGACTAAAATTTCAAGGACTTTTGAAGGACATTCCAGGGCACAAAACAAATTTTTCAAGCACTCCATGTAGTAAAAAAATGCCTTTAGAATGTGATGCTAGACGATCGGGTTTAAGGGATAACTGCCAGATTTGTTCAAGTCTAAGTCTTTTCTAGTTCTTCCACTATTAAAGTGGAAATAGTAAAACAGCAAATTTCAAGGTTTTTCAAGGACCCAATGTACTTTTCACTGACTTTCAAGGCCTTGAATTTTGATTTTCGAATTCAAGCACTTTCAAGGAATTTCAAGGTGCGAGCGAACCCTGGAACCTTGCTGAACAGTGGAAGGAAGCTCAAGCAAACCAAAGGATGGCAGCTTGAACGCCATGTTGACTGAATAACAACAAGATTCCCACCAAATCTGATACAAGTGACCGGCAAAGGAAGTGTCACGCATTCTCTCACGTGAGAATAAATAATGGTAAATTGCCAAAAAACCAAAATAAATGAGTAATATTAGAGTGCGATCATCTTCCGCATCAAGAAGTACCTTCGATGATACCATTTTCGATTTTAGGCTACTTAAGATTATTAATAAAGATTATTCTATTTTTTTTCATTTTCCGGGATGTATTTCATAGAAGGCGCTTTAACTCTACGATTGCGAGCCTTGTTTCGTCGATTACCAATCGACCACTATTGGTATTTAGCGAAACAAGGCATCTACCGAGGACGGTTTACAGAGAAAGGGAAAATTTTACGTGTCATCAATAAAGCAGTATTTGCTTTATCGAACAAGATAATTTTTGAAGGCAGGGCGCTTATAAAAAATAGTTTGCGAGTCTTGTTTTGTCGATTACGAATCAACCGCTATTGGTATTTAGCGAAACAAGGCATCTAGCGAGGACGGTTTTTAGAAGAAAGGGCAAATTTCTCCAGTCGTCTGTAGGCCAGTATTTGCTTTATCGAACGAGATAATTTTTGAAGGCAGGGCGCTTATAAAAAATAGTTTGTGAGCCTTGTTTCGTCGATTACCAATCGACCGCTATTGGTATTTAGCAAAACAAGGCATCTAGCAAGGACAGTTTTCGAAGGGAGAGCAAATTTCTACTGTCATCTGTAGGCCAGTATTTGCTTTATCGAACAAGATAATTTTCGAAGGCAGGGCGCTTTTCAAAATAGTTTGCAAGCCTTGTTTCGTCGATTACCAATCGACTCAGTTATTGGTATTTTGCGAAACAAGGCATCTAGGGAGGACAGTGTTCGAAGGGAGGTCAAATTTCTCATGTCATCTATTTGCTTTATTTTTGTTTTCGATTACCAATAGTTTCGTTTCGTTTCGTTTTGTTTTGCGGAATACCGTAACCCTTAAGAAATACTTATCTCCGGCTGGAAAGTGAAAATTCAACTAGGATATTTCACTAAACAATGAGTTCCTTAGAGAACAAAATGCAATTACAGTCAATTAAGGTTATTAGCAAATATATTAAGCAAAGCTGAATGATGTTGAATAGTGTTTCTTACTAAGATATAGTATCAATCTCGGCAGAAGAGGTAATATGAATCTTCAAACATGTAGACTTGCTGGAGGGTACAACTTTCAACCGTCAAAAACAAAACAGGTTGATATTGTCTTTTACTGGATTTGACACCAGCATAATCCCAGCAATACCATTTTCATAGACATAATACCTGGAACCTTTTGTTACAAGTACATGACAAAAGTCAACAAAAATCAGAATTCCACTTAAATCACCATACATGCAATAGATATAAAATTGTTATACATGTATCTTACTGCAGTTTAATCCCTATTTAAATTCAATTCTCTCAGGAATAAGCAGCTGCAGTTTTGAAGTCTTCCGTAACTCTCAAAAGGAATGCATAAAACAAATTATAATTCATGACTACACAAAGAAAAACAAAGGATAGTTTGGTACAAAAATTATTGTCAATTTCATTGTTCACTTATCAAAGGAGAATCTTTTGAAGGTATGACCACAAAACTGGTAATCTTTTTCAAATGGAGGCTTATCCATCTTCAATAAGCTGAATACACAAATTACCTTCTCAGATAATGCACCTATCAGTGTCAAGCCTGAGGTTGGGGGGGGGGGGGGTCGGGCAACCCATGGGAATTTCACAATCACGTATATCCCCAGGGATTTTGATCGGACATCACGTCAGAATTTTGGCAGACCATTTGTTACTGTTCTGTGATCAGTGTTTTAATACAGTTTGTTACAAATAGCAGAAAAGAAGTACACCAGTTGTTACTGTTCTGTGATCAGTGTTTTAATACAGTTTGTTACAAACAGCAGAAAAGAAGTACACCAGTTGTTACTCTTCCGTAATTTTGCAGTTTTTTACAAACAGCATAAAATAGGTAAACCATTTGTTAATCTTCTGAAATGTTTTAATGCAGTTTGTTTTGATACAAACAGCAGAAAAGTAGACCATTTGTTACTCTTCTGTAATGTTTTAATACAGTTTGTTACAAAAAGCAGAAATGAAGTAAACCATTTGTTGATGTTCTGTATAAAAGTAGGTGGTGTTTGTACTACGATCGCAAAGCATTATTCTCGTGCATTTTCAAGATGGCAGCAAATTGACTCGTCCAACCGTGATTTTAGGGGTAAGAAAAGGGCTATTTTTGTGGTATCCTTAAAGGTTTCTTTGTTAATTCGTAGATTATAAGAAATTTCAAATCTTTTTCTGTTAATTACGCTGGTTTTTAGGGCAAAACATCAAAGACCTTGTGGCATAAATCATCAAGGAAAATGATCGATATTTTGTCTGTAATTCAATGCACAAGAACCGTCCACACCAAGTGAGTTCTTTCTTCTAAACCAACAATCGAAAATCACTCAAAATAAGAGAAAATGTACTAAATAAGTTCAGCAATATAAAAGTCTGAGGGCGCCCACGGGCGCCCCTCGCTTTCTACCTGAATTATGGACTTAAAGTTTGGCGGTTTTGAAGATGTCACCTACAATGCAAACGCACGTGTTATGCACTTGAAGGCTCTTTTCAGACAGTGGACAATACTTTTGATGTGCACTTACCGCTAAAACGTTCAGTAGATGCAGTTATGATACATTTAATATGATTTATTGTGCTGAAAGGCCATCATTACTGGATTTCCCAAACATGGATACATAATATATATACTTTTGATGTTATTGTGTATTGAAAAGCTTTTAGATATTTATAACAATTTGTTCCTCCGCTTGACAGAGAGACAAAGTTTGTGGATTTTATAATACTTTTCAAATTTTTCGTAAATATTTAAATTTGGGCTGCAGCTGATACAAGTTATTACCCAAAAAAATTCCAATTGAATCAGTTAATTTATTAGAAGACATGACACTGGTTCAGGGGAACAAACAGAGTTGGCCTTGGCTAGTAACATCACATTTAAAAGGACAGTTTAGGAAAGAGACCTATGTGGAGAGCTGCAATAAAGGATAAAAGAAAATAATAGTGTTGTCAGCTGACTGTTGCCCACAGGTTGCTTTCAGTTCGTTTATATTCGGTCAATGGGAGCTGTTCTTCCCTTTTGCTCCCCCCCCCCCTCGGGCTTGACACTGATAGGTGCATAACAGGTACTACACATATTATCAAGACAGAAAGCATTGTTTGATTATACAGAAAATTTACAACAGTACAGTCATGCAATCACAGAAACCATTCACACATCGAAAGTAAAAGTAAAAAATATCTCTTATTCTGCTTTTTGTAAGCTGTTACCAGCATAACTGTAAAACACTTTAAATACGTGTACAAGCCACATGGCTTCTGGTATTTCGCGCGGTCGCGGAGCCACGAAATTCAGGTAAATCCGCAAAATGGCATATAATTCATGTTAACACACATATAGTCACCCGGACATCCTTAGTATACCCTAGTATACACTTATAAACTCTAGTATACCCTTATAAACCCTAGTATACCCCTATATACCCTTATAAACCCTAGTATACTCCTATCTCCCTTATAAACCCTAGTATACTCCTATATACCCTTATAAACCCTAGTATACTCCTATAAACTCTAGTATACCCTTATAAACCCTAGTATACTCCTATAAACCCAAGTATACCCTAGCAAACCCTGGTATACCCTTATAAACCCTAGTATACCCTTATAAACCCTGGTATACCCTTATAAACCCTAGTATACTCCTATATACCCTTATAAACCCTAGTATACTCCTATAAACTCTAGTATACCCTTATAAACCCTAGTGTACTCCTATAAACCCAAGTATACCTAAACCCTAGTAAACCCTTATAAACCCTGTACACTCTTATAAACCCTAGTATACCCTAGTAAACCCTAGTATACTCCTATAAACCCTAGTATACCCTAGCAAACCCTGGTATACCCTTATAAACCCTAGTATACCCTTATAAACCCTGGTATACCCTTATAAACCCTAGTATACCCTCATAAACCCGAGTATACCCTTATAAACCCCAGTACACCGTTGTAAACCCCAGTATACCCTTATACACCCTAGTATACCCTAGTAAACACTAGTATACTCCTTTAAACCCTAGTATACCCTAGCAAACCCTAGTATACTCCTTTAAACCCTAGTATACCCTAGCAAACCCTAGTATACCCTTTTAAACCCTAGTATACCCTTATAAACCCTAGTATACTCCTATATCCCTTATAAACCCTAGTATACTCCTATAAACCCTAGTATACCCTTGTAAACCCTAGTATACTCCTATAAACCCTATTATACCCTAGCACACCCTAGTATACCCTTTTAAACCCTATTATACCCTTATAAACCCTAGTATACTCCTATAAACCCTAGTATATCCCTATATACCTTTATAAACCCTAGTATACCCTTATAAACCCTAGTATACCCCTATAAACCCTTGTATACCCTTATAAACCCCAGTATACCCCTATAAACCCTAGTATACCCTAGTAAACCTTAGTATACCCTTTCAAACCCTAGTATACCCCTATAAACCATAGTATACCCTAGTAAACCCTAGTATACCCTTTCAAACCCTAGTATACTCCTATAAACCATAGTATACCCTTAGAAACCCTGTATACTCTTATAAACCCTAGTATACCATTATAAACTCTAGTATACTCTTATAAACCCTAGTATACCTTTATAAACCCTAGTATACCCTTATAAACCCTGTATACTCTTATAAACCCTAGTATACCTTTATAAACCCTAGCATACCCTTACAAACCCTGGTATACCCCTATAAACCCTAATATACCCCTATAAACCCTGGTATACCCTTATAAACCCTGGTATACCCTTATAAACCCTAGTATACCCCTATAAACCCTAGTATACCCTTATAAACCCTAGTATACCCTTATAAACCCTAGTATATCCCTACAAACCTTAGTATACCCTTGTAAACTCCAGTATACCCTTATTAACCCAAGTATACCCGTATAAACCCTAGTATACCCCTACAAACCCTAGTATACCCTTTTAAACCCCAGTATAGCCTTATGAAACCCAATATACCCTTATAAACCCTAGTATACCCTTTTAAACCCCAGTATACCCTTATAAACCCTATAGGATACCCTTATAAACCCTAGTATACCCTTATAAACCCTAGTATACCCCTATATACCCTTATAAACCCTAGTATACTCCTATCTCCCTTATAAACCCTAGTATACTCCTATATACCCTTATAAACCCTAGTATACTCCTATAAACTCTAGTATACCCTTATAAACCCTAGTATACTCCTATAAACCCAAGTATACCCTAGCAAACCCTGGTATACCCTTATAAACCCTAGTATACCCTTATAAACCCTGGTATACCCTTATAAACCCTAGTATACTCCTATATACCCTTATAAACCCTAGTATACTCCTATAAACTCTAGTATACCCTTATAAACCCTAGTGTACTCCTATAAACCCAAGTATACCTAAACCCTAGTAAACCCTTATAAACCCTGTACACTCTTATAAACCCTAGTATACCCTAGTAAACCCTAGTATACTCCTATAAACCCTAGTATACCCTAGCAAACCCTGGTATACCCTTATAAACCCTAGTATACCCTTATAAACCCTGGTATACCCTTATAAACCCTAGTATACCCTCATAAACCCGAGTATACCCTTATAAACCCCAGTACACCGTTGTAAACCCCAGTATACCCTTATACACCCTAGTATACCCTAGTAAACACTAGTATACTCCTTTAAACCCTAGTATACCCTAGCAAACCCTAGTATACTCCTTTAAACCCTAGTATACCCTAGCAAACCCTAGTATACCCTTTTAAACCCTAGTATACCCTTATAAACCCTAGTATACCCCTATATCCCTTATAAACCCTAGTATACTCCTATAAACCCTAGTATACCCTTGTAAACCCTAGTATACTCCTATAAACCCTATTATACCCTAGCACACCCTAGTATACCCTTTTAAACCCTATTATACCCTTATAAACCCTAGTATACTCCTATAAACCCTAGTATATCCCTATATACCTTTATAAACCCTAGTATACCCTTATAAACCCTAGTATACCCCTATAAACCCTTGTATACCCTTATAAACCCCAGTATACCCCTATAAACCCTAGTATACCCTAGTAAACCTTAGTATACCCTTTCAAACCCTAGTATACCCCTATAAACCATAGTATACCCTAGTAAACCCTAGTATACCCTTTCAAACCCTAGTATACTCCTATAAACCATAGTATACCCTTAGAAACCCTGTATACTCTTATAAACCCTAGTATACCATTATAAACTCTAGTATACTCTTATAAACCCTAGTATACCTTTATAAACCCTAGTATACCCTTATAAACCCTGTATACTCTTATAAACCCTAGTATACCTTTATAAACCCTAGCATACCCTTACAAACCCTGGTATACCCCTATAAACCCTAATATACCCCTATAAACCCTGGTATACCCTTATAAACCCTGGTATACCCTTATAAACCCTAGTATACCCCTATAAACCCTGGTATACCCTTATAAACCCTAGTATACCCTTATAAACCCTAGTATATCCCTACAAACCTTAGTATACCCTTGTAAACTCCAGTATACCCTTATTAACCCAAGTATACCCGTATAAACCCTAGTATACCCCTACAAACCCTAGTATACCCTTTTAAACCCCAGTATAGCCTTATGAAACCCAATATACCCTTATAAACCCTAGTATACCCTTTTAAACCCCAGTATACCCTTATAAACCCTATAGGATACCCTTATAAACCCTAGTATACCCTTATAAACCTTAGTATACCCTTATAAACCCTAGTATACCCCTATAAACCCAATATAGCCTCCTAAACCCCGTCTACCCTTATAAAACCTTAGTATACCCCAGTAAACCCTATTATACCCTTGTAAACCCTAGTATACCCTATTCCCTATAGAAAAAAAAACCTTTATTTCTTTTTAATTGATTTGAGGCTTTCCGGAAGTTCACTTTAGTCCTCCACGCGTTGAGAATTGAGTCAAACTGTATGAGCCGATTGCATCTATGATAGCTTTGTTTTCCACTCGAGACCTATGCAATTGGATTTACAGAGGGGTAATGTAGTGACAAAGTCGCTGCAAACAATGACACTAGCCGGAACACTTGGAACGAAAATTCCGCAATATTTATGCTAACAATAAGATAAAAATCATCTCTATATGTGAATATCGATTATTGATTCCCTCCTTGTTGAAAGCGTCCAAAAAATTTATCTGAAAAGAAAAAATGCAATTTAAATCTTTAAGTTCCACTTCCGCGGAACTTCCGCTAATTTCTGATTTTAAAACTTGTGACTTTTCCCTTTGTTTTCGAGCAATTGTTTTTCTGTTGTATATTGAATGACTCTTTGTTGTCTTGTTCGTTCTTTGTTATTTGTTTTACGTCACTTGTGAGTTTCACACGTTTTTATATAGAACACCGTGGATGAGTCTTTAATTCTACACGATCGCTAGTAAATCTGTTTGCCTGGTTATTACTTAGTCTTTAGCTGTTAGGTATACTTCGTTTTCGTTTGATTATCTTAGCGTTATCGACTTAATTCTTTAATCTGCGATCAACGAAAGAGGTTGAACAGATTTGAGTTGGCATAGTTTGGATTCTTCTTCAAGAAAGGACACTCAGTAAGTATTATTCGGTATATCCTCTACAATTTATGAATGAGCATTTTCTGTGAATTCATATCAAGCTAGTTTTTCTCTCGCGCTTCAGTTTACACCAGTTGTATTACTCATAGTAGTCATCTTCGCTCTTCTATCGTTTTAGAACTTCAAATGACGTCCAAGAGCTGTGGCTGGTCTTCACTGAGTCGAGAACACAAAAATGCCAAGTAAGTAATTTTTATTGTCTCTCTTAAATCAACGTTTGGCACTATATTTAATAAGAATAGACTTTCTCGAGAGTTCGCCGTAAGTTTTTCTATCTTTCTGGATTCGATACTATCATCAGTTGACCAATACCTTGTTAATTTCTAGCGAATCTGCGCTTGCGATTGACAATCGAATGCGTGCGCGACACCAATATTCTAGCCTGAATTTTTCGGTATTTTCCTAAATTTTCATCCTGAAAGCGCGACCAGAAGAGGACCTTTTCATCAAAAACGTGCTACGCCGTTCCTTCCATTAGGAAGAATGGAAAAAAATGTATTTTTGCCAGCTTCATTTTGTGATGTGTGTCCGGATGTGTAGTGGCTGCAAAATAGACCCAGTACAAAAATGGCTGCCTTAAAATTATTCTTTTGTTCTTATTCAAATTTAGCCGCGGCTACACGAGCGATTTTTCACTCGCGCCGGTGATGCGATTTTTTCAATTTTGTCGCGTCACCAGCGCGCGATGAAAATCGCAAGTGTAGCCACCCTTAAACTGGCAACGCAACAGGTAAAAAGTCGCAAGAAAAACATCGCGAGAAATTGAATGAGTTTAACTTTTCGCGATTCTTTTTCTGCGATTTTTTGAGCTGTCGCATCACCTGTGCGAGGGTGGCTACACGGGTGATTTTCACTGCGCGCTGGTGACGCGACAATTTAAAAAAAATCGCATCACCATCGAAAGCAAGAAATCGCTCGTGTAGCCGCGGCTTTAGCCTCAATAACATCGCTATTGAGATCAAAATTCTAAAGAATTTGTTATCCCGAGCGAGGTTAGTGAGGCTGTTTTGAATGCAAACTAAAGAATAATTTAAAGGCAGCCATTTTTGCATAGGGTCTATAAGGTGAAATCATCTGGCCCCGGTTGATGAACTGGTGGATAATGCTGTCCACTGGATTAATCACTACCCAGTGGATAGTCTAGTTTGTTTTGCCAAAACGTATCCAATGGATAGTTATTTATCCCACCACTGGATAGCGTTATCCACGCTTTGAACAACTGTTGCGGTCGGTACAATAGCCTTGCACGCACTGTTGGCTCTCAGCAGCATTTTGCAAGCACAAAATGTTTTTCTATGAATAGGTTGGTCTTATTTCAGAGTTATGCGATTTGCGACGATTATTACATTAGATTCCCCAAACTGTGCAATCTAAAGCCGCGGCTACACGAGCGATTGTTTGCTTGCTATGGTGATGCGATTTTTTGTAAAATTGTCGCGTCGCCGGCGCGCGATGAAAATCACCCGTGTAGCCACCCTCGCACAGGTGATGCGACAGCTCAAAAAATCGCAGAAAAAGAATCGCGAAAAGTTAAACTCATTCAATTTCTCGCGATTTTTTTCTTGCGACTTTTTACCTGTTGGGTTGCCAGTTCAAGGGTGGCTACACTTGCGATTTTCATCGCGCGCTGGTGATGCGACAAAATTGAAAAAATCGCATCACCGGCGCGAGCGAAAAATCGCTCGTGTAGCCGCGGCTTAATAAAAATATATAAATTTAGGCAAAGCCTAAAAGCAAAACTCCCAGATACTTTTATGAGTTATCAGCTGTGATCACATAAAAAAATTGCTCACAAAGTTATCGAAAAGTTAATTGAGTTGTTTTCCTCGATTAAGCGCCAAAATTCACAACATATTTTCGATGAGTCGTCGTAATTTAAAAACGCGTCTAGATTCCTTGAAACTGCATCAAGCGTTGTCTTTGATTGTTATAACTTTGCTCGAATTGTTCTGTTTTACATTTTCTGGATTTTTTAAGGAATTTGATTTATCTTGAATGTATTTCTATAATTGTTGGGAAGTTGTATGTCCAAAAAAACTCTGAACTCAAATATTAAATCGCCGCGTAAACCGAAAGATGTTTCGGCGGTTTTCTGAAAGCTAATTCTGAATTCACTGGGTTGCAATCTTAACACACTGGCAATAATGAATCCAAATTGACCACTTGTATAATATAAGTCTCTTATTTATGTGTGTGGGTGTACAGTGTTGTTAAATAGTTCTTTTCGCTTTTGTTTTGACTTGTTTCAGTTGCAGTATTTATCTGCATTTTGCGAAGGCGTAATCTTGCGGCTGGATATTTAATTTTTATATTCTCTTTACAAATCCGTTTAAAATGAAATGACAGTTAACCTTACAACTTAAGAGAAGATTTCTGTTAAATGTTTGTGAAGTGTGAATGCACAACAAAAGCGAAATAAACCAAGAGCTTAAAATTAAAAGCAGCAGCGTAAACAAAATGGTTAGACTGAATCCGAAATCTTAATATAGAACTTCTTTCATATATGTAACTGGGAGATATAAGTATAAAAACAATTACAAAAAAGTTAGACCAAGAATAGTTAGTAACCTAGTTTGTTTCCTCATATTTGGAGAACCTTTGACAATTCAGCATAATAAAGCTCAAACCAGCTTAATAAATATCGGACACGAAGCAGAAACGGTGGAGGGTATTGAATGGTAGAAAGTATTAATCTCTCTTTCCTTTTGACTGTCCGTTAATGTAGCCTGCTTCTGCCTACTCTTCTATGATTCCTTTCATGTTCTTTGTATGAAACACTGAGTTTGTGGAATTTCCTTAATAAATTTGCCTTCATTTCACTTGGCACGACACAACATAATTACCAAGAACACTTTTTTAAACATCTGCTTTATTAATTCCGTGTTTGCTTGTTAATTTCAGCTTCTAATCTGGATATTGTGGCTGGTTGTATGATACTGTTTACGTTGACCCATACTTTGTTCGCAATCACCTTGTTGAACGAAGAGACACAGCGATATGTCGATAACATTATCAAACAGTTTGAAGAGGATTCTCAACGTTTCAAGCATTGTCTTGTTATTTATCCTCCTTTACCAGCTCTCGGCTCGTCAAAAGACTTTTTTTCTTGCCGAAGTTGATCATCTGGAGTCCCAAAGAGCAATTTGAAATTTCCATTAAGTGTCCCGAGCATGGAACTGAACTGCAGCCATCACTCTGGACAAGTGACGTTTCTGGAAAGGGAGGTCAAATTGCTAGACTCGTTTATGATCTCATGGGAAACGTCATTCTTATTCAAAGAATATATCTTTGTGTTAATGGTGGGCGACGTCATTTAATGCGAGCAACTACACCAGATATTCAAAACGTCTTGCCCAGTTATATTCAAGAATATTTTCCTGCTGTAATTTTTCAGCGATCTGGCTTTACAAAGGCGATAATTCATTTCATCGACACTGAGATCGTTAAGGGTGTTAACTTCATAAAGATAAGCGAGGGTCTGGCATCATTAAATTTTCGTGAATATCTACAAAGAAGACGACTCTACTGACTCCAGTGCTTGTGGCAGTTTTCCTGTCAACTTGTCTGACGCAACATATTTCCACAGCAATGTTCTTTATTCTTTTCCTAGTAATGATCAATTAATGAAAATTTTCCTATACAATTTCCAACAGAACAGGTCCATCTATGTAAAAGCGATGAACAGTTTGTCTGTGTCAGCCTTGTCTTGCGATCACACCTTCAAGATTAGTCGTAATGTCGGATTGGTGAGAGAAACAGACAATGCATTCGTTACGCAGTTCAGTCAATTGTTTATCAGGGTTTGAACGAATTTGGAGAGGTCGTTGCCTGGAGATTAACCAAGTCTACAACTTTTAGTGAAATTGAAGACCTTCTAGTTGACCTCAAGAAAAGGAATTCGCTCACGGGAAATACAGTAGAGCTTGTTTGCGTCGATGATTGCTGTCGTGTTCGTAACAAATACGCCAATATCTTCCCCAATGCAGCCGTTAAACTTGACCTGTTTCATGCTTGTCAAAGAATTACTAAAACAGAAAGACGTTCCCTCATGTCAGGAACTTGTTGAAAACGAGACAGATATCTCGGATAAGCAAAGCATTGCTGAGATACTAAACTCGTTTTTTGTCGATCAACCGAAGAAACTGGTTGCAGCGCTTGAGCTTAGCTCGTTGAACGTCATCTCAACGACGACTACTATCAGACAAGGCATTGGTGCATTTGACCTCCCAAGCATAACTCAGAAGAGGGTTGTAGAGTTGCTGTTATCTATTCCAACCCATGAGGCCACCGGAGACGACGGCATCAGTGCCAAAATACTTAGAATTGCTGCTCCAGCAATTGCACCATCGCTGACGAAGTTATTGAATTACTGCCTGTCTGCACAGACTTTCCCTACCATCTGGAAGATCGCAAAAGTCACCCCTGTTTTTAAAGGAAACGGCAGTAGGACTGATAAGAACAACTATAGACCGACTTCTGTGCTCCTCATTCTTTCGAAAGTGCTGGAGAAACACATTTGCGATCATCTATGTAACTTCTTGAAGGAGAATGATTTGTTCCACCCTCTCCAGTCTGGGTTTAGAAAATCTCTTCCACTGAAACTGCGCTTATCCGATTGGTAGACCAGTTACTGTTCAACCTTGATAATGATAAAGTCACTGGACTTGTTTTTATTGATTACAAGAAGGCGTTTGATCTGATCGACCATAAATTACTACTGTTAAAATTAAGGGCCCTTGGAGTGGATGAGAGCAGGTTACCCCTATTCCGTTACTATCTGAATGGTATATGCCAGTATGTGAACATAAACGGGTACCATTCTACTAAAAGGGCCATAACATCTGGAGTTCCACAGGGCAGCATCTTAGGACCAATTCTATTCCTTGTATTTATTAATGACTTACCTGCAACACCGCAGCACTCTGTGGCTGATATTTATGCCGACGACACAACTATTAGCTACTCCACCCATTATACGACGGCACCGAATGATATCTCGGACGGCCTTCAGACGGATATTGATGAAATCTTGAATTGGTCAGCAGACAACAAAATGATACTTAATGAAACCAGAACAAAATCTATGCAGTTGTTACTGGCAAACGGTTAGCCAAGAAAATGGAACAGTCCACTCTGCAGTTACACGTAAATTCTACTGAACTTGAACAAGTGACCTCGCATAAACTATTAGCAGTCCCGATTGACAGCCAGCTTACTTTTGACCAACATGTTGAAAAACTATGCACGAAGCTATCGCAGAGAATCGCCGTGTTGCGGAAAATAAGGCGCTTCCTGCCGCTAGACCAACGGAAAGTCTACTATAATGCTATGATCAAGCAGACGATGCTATATGCATCAACCGTATGGACATCTTGTTCTGTCGAGAATATACAGAAAGTTTTTAAACTTCAGAAACGCGCGGCACGTGTAATTCTCGGGGCCGATACTAAAGCGAATAGCGTACAACTGTTTAGAAAATTGGATTGGGTTCCATTTTTTCACGTGGCCAAAGTGAATAGGTTATTAATGGTATACAAACGACTGTCTGGGAACTGTACATCTTATATGTCTCAGATGCTGACGAGAAACGCTGATATCAATGAAAGACCAAGCAGACATGGACTATTAAACCTTGTCTGTCCCCGATTCAAACGGGAGTCAGAGGGAGGAAGGTCTTTCACAGTATCGACCACACGCCTCTGAAATATGATACCAAGTAATATTAGAAGCAAACCAAGTTTGGCAAGTTTTAAGAAGACCATGATTGATTATTTTAAGGACAGCAACAAACACTTAGATCGTTTTATCCTCTAGTTTAATTGTGCTCCATTTTTTCATAGCGTATTTTGATTGAATTTTTATTATTCTAGTTTCTTGATTTTACTCAATATTTTTCTTCCTTTGTATTATATATTGAGGGCCACTGGTTTTTCAGTTTTTTACTGTCACGTGTCCACCCTCGTTAAATAAAGTTGATTATTATTATTATTATTATTATTATTATTATTATTATTATTATTAGGCTGGTTTTCCAGGGATATGCTTGGGATTAGAAGGGTGTAGTAGGGTTTACAAGGGTGTTTTAGGTTTTACATAACTAAAATGAGGTTCAAAAGGGTGTTACGGTTTTTAGAGTGTACAGGGGTTTACTAGGATATTTTGGAATTTACACAGGTATAGCAGGGTTTACTAGAACATTTTGGGGGTTTACTCAAGGTTTTATAAGCATGACTAGGGTTTTCAAGGGTTTACAATGCTCTGCTAGGGTTCAATAGGGCAAACAACGGCTTACAAGGGCATAATGGGGTTTAGTAGGGTATACTAGGGTTTAAAAAGGTGTGATGGGGTTTACTGGGGTGCGCTAAGGTTTACAGTAACGTTACTAGGGTACCCTAAGGTTTACTAGGGCTAGCAACGATAAAATAAGGGTTTATTAAGGTTTATAAGGGTATACTAGGGTTTGCTAGGGTATACTAGAGTTTATAAGAGTATATGAGGGTTTATAAGGGTATACTTGAGTTTATAGTGGTATACAGGGGTTTATAAGGGTATACTTGGGTTTATAATGGTATGCTGGGTTTTTCTAGGGTATACTAGGCTTCACAAGGGTATAAAAGGGTTTACAAGGGTATACTAGGGTGTATAAGGGTATACTGGGGTTTACAACGGTATACTGGGGTTTATTAGGGTATACTAGGGTTTATAAGGGTATACTAGGGTTTATAAGGGTACACTAGGGTTTATAAGGGTATGCCAGGGTTTATAAGGGTATACTAGGGTTTATAAGGGTTTACTAGGGTTTATAAGGGTTTACTAGGGTTTATAAGGGTATGCCAGGGTTTATAAGGGTATACTAGGGTTTATAAGAGTATACTAGGGTTTATAAGGGTATACCAGGGTTTATAGGGGTATATTAGGGTTTATAAGGGTATACCAGGGTTTATAAGGGTATACTAGGGTTTATAAGGGTATGCCAGGGTTTATAAGGGTATACTAGGGTTTATAAGGGTTTACTAGGGTTTATAAGGGTATGCCAGGGTTTATAAGGGTATACTAGGGTTTATAAGGGTATACCAGGGTTTATAAGGGTTTACTAGGGTTTATAAGGGTATGCCATGGGTTTATAAGGGTATACTAGGGTTTATAAGGGTATACTAGGGTTTATAAGGGTATACTAGGGTTTATAAGGGTATACCAGGGTTTATAGGGGTATACTAGGGTTTATAAGGGTATACCAGGGTTTATAAGGGTATACCAGGGTTTATAGGGGTATATTAGGGTTTATAGGGGTATACCAGGGTTTGTAAGGGTATACTAGGGTTTATAAGAGTATACAGGGTTTATAAGGGTATACTAGGGTTAATAGGGGTATACTAGGGTTTATAAGAGTATACTAGAGTTTATAAGGGTATACTAGGGTTAATAAGGGTATACCAGGGTTTATAAGGGTATACCAGGGTTTATAGTGGTATACCAGGGTTTATAAGGGTATACTAGGGTTTACAGGGGTATACTAGGGTTTGTAAGGGTATACGAGGGTTTATAGGGGTATACTAGGGTTTATAAGGGTATATTAGGGTTTATAAGGGTGTACCAGGGTTTATAAGAGTATACTAGAGTTTATAAGGGTATACCAGGGTTTATAAGGGTATACCAGGGGTTATAGGGGTATACTAGGGTTTATAAGGGTATATAGGAGTATACTAGGGTTTATAAGGGTATATAGGAGTATACTAGGGTTTATAAGGGTATGTAGGGGTATACTAGGGTTTATAAGGGTATACTAGAGTTTATAAGTGTATACTAGGGTATACTAAGGATGTCCGGGTGACTATATGTGTGTTAACATGAATTACTTGCCCGCAAAATCCCGCGAATTCGCCCCCCCCCCCCCAAAACCCAAAATACCGCAAAATCCGTCAGATATATTACCAAATACATGTCGACAAAACATATTTGATACTTACCTTGGCTATCAGACCTCTTTTATTCACCACAAACATCCAAATTTATCATGAAACTTTGTCACTGCAACGAGTAAACAACATCTCACAACTACCAGGCGTTCTTAGATTAATGTTGTGAAAAACTGGGCACTGGCCACGATGTGAAACGCCTTACCATTGGTGCATTTCTCGAGCGAATTGTTTGTCAACGAGCAAATGATTATCTCTGTTAAAAAAGCGTTGGTCATAACGACGCAAAATTAATCGATTTTAGCAAATTTTGCCAAAACAATTCCAACGAAATCGGCTGTTTTTTACTGATTGTTTCAGTCTCCTCGGGAAATCGGCCCGTTTTTTCCGAACTATTTAACAAATAGATTCCATGTTGCCGTGCGTCTGGTCAGTAATAGATCACAGCTGACGTCAAAATGTGGTAAAGTGGCACACGAGCCGCAGGCGTGTGTGTCACTGATGTTTTTACCACGTTTTGACGTCTTCTGTGATCTATTACTGAACAGACACACGGCAACATGGAATCTATTTGTTTTATATAATAAAGAAACAAAATGCAAGCGATAAACTTGTTTATTTTCACATTTCTGGAAAAAAGTGGGTCGTGATGACGTAATCTGTGCATCTGTCCTCTAATAGATCATAGCTAAGAACCAATCACAATGCGCGAACTATTCGCCTTATTATATAAATAAATATTGTAAACGATTTAAGCTTACTGTCTAAACTGTGAGAAAGTAGTGCGCAAAAGAAAAAGCTACTGTTTCCTTATTGCCAAAAAATGTTGAAAATGATGAAAATCAACGCGCCACTTTATTAATGGCGCAGAAATTAATGCTCACAAATGTTAACGCAAATTTCCCAGAAAGACTATAATCATTTTTTTCTGTAGAAAGCCTATTTGTGGCGCCATGCACTTCTTGAGTGAAAAACATTGTCTGAATCCAATTCTTCATGTCAGTAATTTTTGTACATGTATTTGAGGGTGGTAGAGGGGAGGGGGGTCTTGATCACGTTTCACAGGAAATAAAATGGCCGTTTCACGTTTCACGAAGAATAAAATGGGGACTTCAAGTTTCACGAGAAAAAAAAAGCGAATTTCTTATGGAGTGTACGTAATGTAAGGGGGGGGGGGGGAGAGGAGGAGGTGGGCTGGAGTAACTTTGCAATAGTTGAATAGGATACCCTTGGCCCTCCACTTATGTCTTGAAAATGAAGCATGACTCTTCACATATAGTCAGAGTAAAAAGGATGACCCTCCCCCCAATACGCTGTAAGTTTCCTTTTGCCTATTTTCCATTTATTCATTCGAAACTGCACAGTAAAGGAAACTCGCGAACCTATAACAAGATGTTTTAACTGAGAGTAGAAATGCTGTTTGATAAATGGATGACCCTCCACCTAACGGTGATTTTTTTTTTTGCGGTGACCCTCCCCCAAATTACTCCAGCCCACCCTCCTACATAATAAAACATACAGTCCCTTACTTTGATCAGAAGAACTATAGTCAAAGCACTCCCCTGTCTGAGGTGCTTTTAAAATAAAAACCAGTGAGCAGCACAGAGCCACAGCTTTTGTTAACATTTTTGCTATTCGACCGGTTTCCTGTGATCACAACAGACTTCATTGGTGAGATTGAGATTGGTGAAAGAACATGTTTACAGTACAAAGCAAGTTCAAATTAGGGTGTGAACAGCCCAAAAAAAAACACCCACAAACAAACACATGCACATAGGATATAACGTAAAAATGTGCTTGCAGCCCGGGGGGAGGAGTGGGGGTACTTGACCCACGTTTGGGTATAGAGGTGCCGCTGGGGGGTTGAAACCCTGACCCTGTTTAGGACAAAAATAACCTTAAATACCTACCCTGTGTAGGGAGACGCCCTCTATTTTAAGACCCTGGTTAGGACAAAGGATAATATCGTATATCCACACTCTCTTGTTTACGCAAGTGTTTTTTGTCAGTCCTTAAAATAGCGTAATGTTGACTGATGACCCGCTGAATAAATAAAAATAAACGTCTCCGATTTCGGATTCCGTTCAGATTGCTAAACAGTTAATAGCTTCCAAGTAGGCTCTCCAGTTTGCGACGCGACCGCATGATTCACGCCGCAACAAAAAACTGGAGAGCCTGCTCGCAGGCTATATAGTTGACAAAAGCCTTAAAAAATACTCTGTCTAGGACGGGTCCAGGCCCTTCTCAGGAAAACTCGCTTGAAATTACATACCCGGTTTAGGACGGAGGAGCCAAACCATACCCTATCCAGCAGCACGTCCCCGTATAGGCCATATAGGGGGCTTGCAGTTATTGTTTAATTTTGGGGCTCATGACTTAACGCGGCAAACATTGGAAAACGGGCCTCCTCTTGTGGATTAAGGATTTCTGGTTATTGTCTGCCATGTAACTCATCAAAACAGTTACATTTGGTAGAATATCGCGACCTTCAGAGGCGGTTTCCATTGACGAGCAAAGCTATCCCAGACACGTTCCCATGGTAATCGCGGCCCTGGGTCAAGAAAGGCGTTTCTGATTGCAATTGAACGCAATATAGTTTGTATCGAACTGTACCATATGGCATCTATTGTTACAATAGGGCCGTTTATACGAGAGAAAATAAGCCGGGGCTTAGTCTGGCCGCGGCTTACTCTGGCCGCGAACTCCTCGTATAAATGGTACAAAATCTACGTTCACGGCTTATTCAACCCACGGCCAGCTCAAGCCGCGGCTTATCCTGGCCGAGGGGTTTGGGGCTGGGGTTATCCTAGCCGCGGCTTACCTTGGACGTCAAAGTGTTCGTACAAAAATGCACTCAAACGTTGTCCGCGGCTTGCTGAAGTCGTGAACGATTGCTGCGCATGCTCTGTATTCATTTATACCCAGACCTTCACGGCTGAGAGACGCGCGCTGCAGTAGCGGGAAAAATGAGTTTTGTTTACGTTTACATCCTTCAAAAAGTGGGAAATGGCGACCACAACGGATTCATCTAAAAAAAGAAACATTTGGAGTGCCGCAGAAGAGAAGCAAATAATGCTTATATGCGCTGAATTAGAAATAGCTACTACGTCATCTACGTCATCATTGGACCGATCTGGCCGCGAACTAAGCCGTGAACCATTTATACGAGCAGTTCGCGTCTTTTGTGAGCCGTACTCGTATAAATGGTTCCTTTCGCGTCTTATGTAAGCCGCGGCCAGAGTAAGCCGCGGCTTATTTTCTCTCGTATAAACAGCCCTAATTTCTCTCAAAATTAAAGAAACATGACACAAAATCATAGTTCACAGTGAGTTGACATCTGATTCTCATTTGACGGATAATTATGGTCAAAAATCACGGCTCACGGTTATTAGCAAAATCACATTTCACGAGGAAAAAATCCGCCATTTCGCATTTCACGGGAAATTAAAAAGGCAATTCACGGCACACAGAAATACCCTTTACCACCCTCGTATTTCAGTATCATTGCAAGCAACTGTGGGTTTTCCCCTTTTGTAATTTTCAGGCCTCAGAATGAATACAACATGTAATAGTCGCTAAAGACAAAATAATACTTATTTCAGTAAAACTGAATTCTGATCACTTTCCTACCTGGTCCTGGCATTTAAAACGGCACATTTTCACAAGAACAGCAGTTTAAACATTTATGGCAGTAGCTGTCAGAAATCTGCTGAATTGATCCCACGCTTAGAAAATAATTATATTTCCAAAGCTTTTGCACGTAAATTGTCAATTGAACCAGAAATAACATTTACCATAATATTTTATGATGTAGCAGGATTTGGATTTCGAATAAAAGTAATCCGGACATTGTTGTCACAGGATAACACTGGTGCTAGTGAAGCCATTTCTGAACTGTGACCAAAATAAGAAACCACTGTCAGAAGAAAGATGATTATTGAGAATCTCTAAAAGAATATTCCTTAGGATAGACAATTTGTACACATGTATTGTTAGTTTAATATCATGTAGATATTTCAGTTTGATTAAAATTAGCATACAACACTAAACCTGAAAACTGATTAAAGTACCATTTCAGAGGACCGAAATGACATAACTTGTGAAAATGTGAAAAAAAGAAATTATACAGTTGAAATACATTGAGTTTTCATGCAAATAAAATTATATTCACAACAAAATTATTGTTACGGCACACAAAAACTGGAATCTACAGATATATAATCAGGAAGCCATAGTTTACGCACAGCTTTAAGTGTACATCCATCGGTACATAGTTTACATGTACACAGTTCATTAATGATGTTCAGAAAGGCATCCCCTTTCTTTCTGTCAATAGTAACTATTTTGAATCAAAGTTTTATTGTACATGTAAATACTGCAAAGAGTAGACAGTGCACAATGTTCAGTGACCAACGAAAAACGCATTTTTATTTTTATTGTTATACTGTGGGTTTAAACATGTTCTTTCTGTTGCACAAGTCAGCATTTTTTTTTAAATAATAATAAATTGGCAGTCACCTTAAGAGCAATGAAAGCAAAATACTGCTACTAGCTCTCCACATTTGGTGACTCTGAAGCCTCTTTGGCTAGGGTGGTAAGGATTGAAATAATGAAAAAATGGTTGAAAAATTGGGCTAACGTGTTCAGGTTTTTCTCTTGTGCAATGCAATTATAGCCAAAACACAAAATGTTTTTTCCGTGTTCTAGTGACAATTTTTGGTTGAGAGAAAAACTTAAGGCCCTTGGTTAAATATGTAATTGGAACCCACAACTTAAAAACTGTCATAACGTAATCTTAATTTACACAAGCAGCTCTGGGTTAAATCAAATGAATGTAGCACACTTGACACTGATTAAACAACATCCTGGTTAAGTTAGGTGAAAAGGTTCTTTTCTTCTTCTTTTTTTTTTTTTTTTTGAATTGTGGTCATCGAATGAAAGACAATCAACACATACTGTCAAACACATACTTTTTTTTGTCCTAATTTTATTATGTTTATGGGTTCACAATGTTTTCATACTCGTGAGTTTTTACACTTTTTCCTGTCCTGTCCTGTCCTAGTACAAATCCTTTGTCTTCGCCGGTTTACAGAGTATCCGAAAATCATTAATCTATCCGTTCCAAGTTATAACTGGAGAATCTCGTTACTTGATGGTAAACTTATTTCCAACGGGTTCACAGTTTGCATTACAGATAAGAAGTTCCACAGTATTTCCTTGCGTGACGTCTATTGACCTTTGGGTGTGCCAGGTATTTCCGGTGTTGCATTCCAGTGTTTATCTTCAGTAACGTGGTTTCGCAATGTTTCTTCTAGGTCGCAATGTTTACATGCCAAGATTTCAAAGTTGCGAAGATTTCACCGTCCTATCTTCAAGGTTCCAGGTTTAACGGGATTTAACCACTGATCCTCAAGGTCTCTGTGCGTGGATTGACGGGATTTCACCACCTATCCTCAAGGTTCACGATCCAAACGTCAGTACAAATGGTTCCTCGACGTTAATGAATCAATAATGAATAATAATGAGAGACTTGCGGACGATCCGGAAAGAAAACCTAAGAGATACTAAGAAATCTTAGAGAAAACCCCCAGCCCGTACCACCGATAATCCTAATAAAAACTGATAGGCGAAAAATAAAAGGGGAAGGAAACCCAAAACAAAAAGCCTAGATCGCTTCCAGTGACCTGCTCAGGCTAAGACCGAAGTCCGAGCGCAATGAAAACAGGCCATCCGAACGGCGAGTCCGAACGGAGCCCCTGGTAAAAACAAATGTAGTGCACGCACACAGCACTACACTTGATCTTAGCCAAAAGGCCGAGAAACAATCAACACTTTATTGATATCCCAAAAAAACAGTATTTACAGGATAAAAGGTAGTAATACAACGGAATAGCAGAATTCAATAATACATCAATAAGGAGTAACCTCAAAAAAGGTTCAACGTCTCTATGAACAGTCTAGTCTCTCTTGAATCAACCTATGTAACTTCTTAAAAAAAGGACGAGAAAGAAAGTCATAAGGTATACTCTTTAAAAGGTCCTCCGTAATAACGTGCCAGCAGTCTTTATACACATCCTGTAAGCGAGAATCGCTATCTACAAACGACTTAAAACTCGAAAAAATATCATCAGGAGGATCATCATCATCATCAGCAAGATCATCGTCATCATCAGCAGGATCATCATCACCATCAGCAGCGACAACAGAAGACGAGCGAAGAGGGGAAGGAGGGGGCCCACCCTGAGCAACCACCTCCTCATCCCACGAACGCTTCACAGTAGGAGAAACCGAAGAATCATCAGCAGCAGTATCATCAGCAACAGCAGCATCAGGAACATCAGCAACTTGATCAGCATCCGGAGCAACATCAGCATCCATCTCAGGATCAGAAGCACGAGAGCGAAACTCAGCACCAGCAGAATGTGCAGGGGGAGGAGCACCCCATGCACGCCTGCACTCCCTGGCCATGTGACCGGGCTGTTTGCAGCGACGACACAGACCAGAAAGAGGGCAGTCCCTGCTACGATGACCAACGGCACGACACACAGAACAATGCATAGGCTGACGCGGATACCAGACACGACAAGGAAAGCCATCAATACGGACAAAATACGGAATATCTTTGGACACAGACATCTTCAGCACACGGCTACCATCATACAAGGACGGAAAGGCATCATACGTACGGGGAAGAATCGAAATAACCTCCCCAAACGACGTGAAAAACGCAGATACTGTTTCATCGGAGACTTCAGCAGGGAGATCACGGAGATGAACAGTCACAACTTTCGAGTCAGCATGGACAACTTTAAGAGGCGTATCACCATAGGTAAGCCCACGGGTGAGCACCTCTTCACAATCTGCAGACTCCTTAAACGTAATTCGTACAGCTCCATGTGGAAGAAACTGCACGACCACCAGCTTTTCAACATCAAGCACTTCCAACAATTGTGGGAGGACTTCAGACGAACCCGTAGAACGGTAAATCTCAGGCGGAAAATACGCCACTAGGCTATTCGGGCACTCCATTTTGGGGCGAGAGCTACGCCGTTCCCCCCCGGCGGGTACTTAGGACAAGCCTCAAAAATAAACAAAAAGCCAATCAGACAAAATGAACTAAGATACTACACTTGATCTTAGCCAAAAGGCCGAGAAGCGATCAAACACATACTTGGATAAACAAATCTGAGTCTAAGAGTTGAACCGATGACCTTCCGATCACTAGTTCGGATGCCATATCACTGAGCTACAGGAGACTTATGGGAGCTGAGCCATTAAACTAGGCTCATGTGCAGTGACAAATGTCCTGTAAACTGCTGGGATCTGAATGTCAGTAGATGGCATATTCACAATGAGAGTCAAGAGAAATACAGTACAGCTCGGAGATATGCGAACTACGCAGACGCAAAATATGCGCGCGTTTTTTTGACGCGTCTGAAATTGCGTATCGTGTACGCGTCTGGACTTTGTTATTCGTAACCATAACTTGTCTTTGTGTGTAATTGTTTTCGGAAACAATAAATTAAAATACCAACCTCTGAGAAGCAAAAAAACTGCAGAATTGCGAAAGAGCGTGAATTTGTGGCGTCACGACAAACAAAAATGTGACATCTCTGGTTCTACAAGGCCCCCAGAGACGATTGAAGCGGCAAAATACTCTGTCTTCAACGTTAATTTCGTTTGAAAAGTGCTTATGATGCGCCATTGATTGAAAAGTTGTTTCTTTGGAGGCAGTTAGTTTCGAGGTGTTTATCGTTTCATCGCGCGCCGGTGAACGTGAATTTGTGCCGTCACAACAGGCAAAATCTCATATCTCTGGTTCTGCAAGGCGCACAGAGACGATTGAAACGACAAAATACTCTTTCTCAAACGCTGAATTTCGTTACAAAAGTGCTTATGATGCGCCGTTTATTGAAGAGTTGTTTCTTTTCAGTCTTTGGAGGCAATTAGTTTTCTTTTCATCACGCGCTGGTGAACGTGAGAATTTGTGCCGTCAGAACAAACAAAAATGTGACATCTCTGGTTCTACAAGGCCCACAGAGACGATTGAAACGGCAAAATACTCTGTCTTAAACGCTGAATTTCGTTACAAAAGTGCTTATGGTGCGTCGTTTATTGAAAAGTTGTTTCTTTGGAGACAATTAGATCCAATTAGTTTACGAGTGTTTAAGGTGGCTCAAAATGGTTTCGTTATTTTTAAACAACGACTCTTTGATGGATCGATACTAATTATTTCTCAACAAGTTGTGATCACTATTTTGCCAAATAGATTTACCATAGCAACAGCACAGCCTCCCAAAAACACGCTTAATTTTGGCTTTTATGTGCCTGTAACTCAAAAACGAGTCCGGTGACCCCCGTTTTTTATTATTGAATCGCAATCAGTATATTAAGATTCATCTTTTTGCAAGTCTGTACATAAGGTTCAGAGCCACTTTAAATTACCGTAAACTCGAGGGGTTTATTTATTTTAAGCATGTGTTTGCTCTTTTTTTCGGGCGGGGAAGGGGGGGGGGTTGATAGAGAAGGGGGGTCGTTTAATAAAATGAAACGCATGAACTCGAGGGGCTTATTTATTTTAAGCATGTGTTTACTCTTTTTTTCGGGGGGGGGGTGGGATTGATAGAGAAGGGGGGGTCATTTAATGTAATGAAGGAGGAAGAAAGAGACTTTACGCTTCCCTACTTCCTTTTGGAGGTCGTCTGGCCGAAGACTAAAAACTAATCCGAACTTCCAGCACACAAATAAACCATACCGGATCAGTCCACATGAGGTGTTGCAGTCGTGATTAATAGCTAATACAGTTAGGAGCGGTTTTCAATTGAATGTCGAAAGTAAATTGGGTTTGGTTTGGTTTTGCATTACTTCGCTCTGCCAATGGCCAGCAAAACTCGCGCCACTTTTTCAACCAGTGAGAAGCAAACCCAAAACCAATCGCGACTTGCACGCGCGCATTTTCCCGCGCTTTGCGCCGGCTGCATCTAATTGCTTTGTATTCTGATTGGCTCATTGCACTGTATCAGTCTGTTGGGATTGTCTGGAGTATTTGCTTTAGTTTTGGTTCTACGACACTGAATTGAAAACCGCTCTATCATTAATTAATTAATTAATTAATTAATTAATTAAGAATATCGGGGTAGGGGAGGGGGCTCCAAAGAGAGGGGGACTTAAAAACTTTCTTCGTCTGAAAAAGGGGTGTTATTAGAGAGGGGGCCTTATTTGAGAGGGGGCTTAATTGAGTATTTAAGGTAAATGATTTAGTAAACTCACGGACTGACAACAAACTTGTCAGCTTTTAATTCTCAAAGTAAAAATCTTTTCTTTATTGGACTCATCTAGGTGGCGGAGGGGCGGACGCCCGGGAGAATAGAGAGAGGAAGAATAAGGGAGGCGGGAGTTCTAAGGCCCTGTTAAGGGTTACCCTGGCAGGAGGGTTACCCTCTCTATATTTCTTCTTTTATCATCATGACAACCTGAACAGCCATCATGGCCGACCGAGTACAAAATGATTTGAGGCTGAATCAAATTCAAGGATAAATTCTGGCTTACCTCAGAGTTCAAAGATGGTGGAAACTTGGTCCGACGGAGGACCTACTTTCCGACTGGTTTCAACGTTATTACGTTCTCTTCTAAGATAAACGAACGCAAAATGAATTGAAGCATCATCAAGTATGTTATCCGTGTCTGCGAAAAGCCACAATAACGGCAACAAAGATAGAAAGAAAAGAAAACAATTTGACGATAAACATACACGGTGCGACATTGCAACCGGATGTTGATTTGATCAACTTCCGGTTTATGTCGCTCGCTTGACGCTTGTTTATCTTCCAACCATTTTCGTTTCCATCAGTAAGGGGATCAGTGGGGGATCAGTAGGGGATTAGTGAGGGATCATTGTTTTGTCGAGGCCCATTTTCCTCCAATTTTTGAAAAGTGGAGATTCTTTACACATCAGCTTAAGCGTGAAATTTGAAATTTGCCCGACAAAACAGCAGTTAGCAAGCTAAAGATCAGAATGTAAGGCAAACCATTAACAACCTTAAATCCTAAAAAGCCTTTCCATCATTTCAATGCCAGTTTGCTTACAGAGTAAACACTGCTTCTGATAACAGTTAATGTGTAGAGTTGTTTTGACAAAACCGTAAAACGTGTAGGGATTTGTTTACAACAGCAAATGGGCATAACAGGTGGGGTAGAAAACAGTGTCCAACAATTGTTAGCGTTTATTGCTAGGCAAACCATTTACAGCCTTGAAGCCCTGAAAAGCCTTTCCATCATTTTCAATGCCAGTTTGTTTAGAGAATAACACTGCCTCTGGTAACAGTTAATGTGTAGAATTGTTTTGACAACAGTAAATGTGCAGGGTTTTGTTGACAACAGCAAATGGGTAGGATTTTGGTCCATATTGGGCAGAGTAACAAGAAAACAGTGTCCAATAGTTATCGTTTCTTTAATTGCTTTTGTTTCATTAGATATGCCTCAAAGAAGCTTTAACTAACATAAAACCTCTCATGGGAAAGACAATGGAAATCTTACAATAGTTATCAGTGTACGTGATAACTTCTAGATATAGAGAATATGTTTTTAAATTCATGTTAAAGAAAATGGTTATCCTTTGTCAAACAAAACATTGAAGTTTTTATGGCAAACACTGAACTAAAGTGTCCTTATTGCATGAATACGGCTACACTTCTTGCAAAATATCACAATCTACTTTCTAAGTAATGATAGCTTGACGCAACAGTTTTAAGAAGAAAGTTTACTGCTAAAGCTTGTCCTCGCTTATGTAATACATAAAATATGAGCGGGAGACCTTTATGGGCATTTAAAACGGCTAGCCGCAGGCGAGCCGTTTTAAAGCCCATAAAGGTCGGACGCGAATATTTTGTCTTACTTGTGAAATGAAACAATAGATTGTGTTTGTCGTGTTTGTAATGTTAATCAGTAGAGATCTGTATCAAAGTTCATGCATACTAATTAGCGGAGCAGGACACTTTTATGAAAGTTAATGATTTTTATTGGGGTTTAGAGAGGTATACATGTGACTCAAATAGTACACGTAGATTGGTCGTTAGTCTTATGAATTATTAATGAATTTTACAACAATTATTATTAATCTATACAATCACGTTTAATCACTGAATTCCGTATTTACTTTTTGTATCAAGGAAGTTTGCAGATGCCTTCAAATGGAACTGAATAACAAACCAACTCTGACTATATCTGTACTGATGTTTCCGCTGTCGTTGTATCCTTCACCTTATAATAGTCTTTGGACTCATCCAGTTTGTTAAAATCAAAGTATTCCACCTTCTCCAGCAACATCTCTTCCACTCGTTCAACCAGATACTCAAAGCTTGGCCGTTCATTAGCAGTTTCCCTCCAACACTTTGTCATCAAGGCGTAACTGGAAGGGAAATTAAAAACAGTAACTTCTCTCTATCCTGCATAGCAAAATAGTGATACAATATAAAGGTGCACAACTTACCCTTTCAAGCTTAGACCCAAGCTACTATTACTAAGCAGTAGCCCTAATATTTTCTTTCACTGTCAACAATTCATAGTCGTTCGACATTTCAACTTTTCGTGGAAAATCCAGTATGTAGTTCATGTGTCCTATTGTGTTGCCTTTAGGTTTATATATCGGTTAAGAATGATGTGTGTTAGTAATGTTCAGGAGCACCCAAAGATAAGCTTCGGTAGATATCTGTTCAGCTGTTCGGTAGAGGGTAATTCGCTTAGGCTTTCGGCGTCTATTAAAGAGTACACTCGGATTTTCGTAATTAAAACGTGCCCTAAAAAATTCGCAATGGGGCAATCATACTCCCTGAGATTTTCAGAAAGGTAATGTTTGCTGTTTTTGCAGTCAAGAACGTCAGCTAACGTTTTCGGAAAGAAAATAGTTCCCTAGAAAGTCCGTGGAAAGTTCATTTCAGCTAGTACTTTCTCAGAAGAACATTTTGTTCCCTACCATTTTCGGGCAAGTAAAATTTCAGCTAAATTCTTCTAGCTGACCATGAAAAACATCATTTTAAGCAAACTTCAAACACAACAACGTACTTAAAAATGCCTTTCTACAGCTTTTGGTTAATTTGGCTCGGTGGGTGCCCCTGAATGTTGGCGTGAATTTTGTCCTCGAGTTATGTTAGTGTTGATGGTAGGTGGGGAGGGTGTTGGCTAATGGACAGTACATGACTGTCTAACGTAAATGGAACATTATAACTTCCTGTTTGTTTTTCTAGCTGTAGGTAACATTTTGTTTGGCCCATTTTACTATTGCATGCTTAGTGACCTGGCCTTTATGAATGAAGACGAAGCTTGAGGTGATCAGCTTGTTTTGATACAGACCTCACTGCTTTTCTCGTGTAAATCTTGTTGTTCATATGCTAACTAGTCCACATTTGCATGAGAAAGTCAGAGAGGTTTGTATCAAGACAAGTTCACCTCCAGCCTCGTGTCCATTCATAGGCCAGGTCACTGAGCATACAACTGCCAAATCGGCTATTCGGCTTTGGAGAAATACTACTAAGACACGGCTTGAAAAATGTGTTTCTGATTCTTTCGATTGTTAAAACCATTGAAGTATTAGCCTGTGACAAGCTCTCTAATGGGGTCTCACAAATATGGTGCAAACGGCGAGAGGATTGTGGCAGGGACAGGGGCAGGGTAAGTAAACACCGCTCCATTTCTCTCACAGTTCACTTCACTCGCCACTCACCCCCGAAATCTTTCATGAGACACCAATAGAGGACTGGCCTGTGTGCAACAAAGGAAATAGGAGACGTCTGCACGCAGGCTGACGGAGAGCTTTCTACAAGGCTATTAAAGCATTTAAGGTGATACCATCATGATTTGCATGGTGTGCACTGTGCTTCTTTCTCTTGTTTTGAAGTAACACATGAACCCATGCTGTCTCGTGGGAGTCCTCATTACTTATAATCACTACCGAGACAGGAGACAAAATAAGCTCAAACTTACAAAGACTCTGGACAGATGTCAGGCCTTTCCATCCGGTAGCCTTTCTTAAGACGCTTCAATATCTCCGTGTGATTTAGCAGTGGGTACGGCGAACCACCTGGAATTATTCAATGTCATCATGTAACAACATCTCTTCAATTCCGTTTAAAAACATATGCGAACTTTTAAAAAAAGGCTCGCACTATGTTCCAAGGAAGGTAACTAAAATGCTGTGATATTCACTGAGCATAATTTAAACAAAAAAACTACTTTTTTCATAATCTAGAACAAAAGGTCTTTAGTGCTTAACAGGAGGAGAGAAAATTAATACAACATGAGCTGAATTGAAGACAATTATGCACAAAGAAACGATAATTAAATAAGAAAAAATTATTCAACGAAATGGAGTTGGAAAGCAGTCGGTACTTGAGGTTAAAAATCCGCCGCTTTTCATGTCCTTGCCAACAAACAGTCTACTGTTAAGTCTCAAGCAGACTACTGCGAAACAGCTTAAAAAATCATTGGGACAAACGAGTGGAAACAAATTCCAGCCAAAAATCAAGGACGCTGTATGGAGGGGAATATCGGACAAAAATGCTATTGGATCGTACCGTATTATGTATTGTATTTTATTTGCCGGTTTACTGTCTTATCGTACCCAGTATGCTGTTATGTCGTACTCGGTGATGTGATCTCGTATCCAGAATACTGTTATGTCGTAACCAGTAACATTATATCGTAGCCAGAATGCCATTATGTTGTAACCGGTAACCTTATATTGTATCCAGATGCCATTATGTTGCACCCGGTGACCTTATATTGTAACCAGGATGCCATTATGTCGTAACCGGTAACGTCATATTGTAGCCAGACGCCAGTATGTTGCACCCGGTGACCTTATATTGTAACCAGAATGCCATTATGTTGCACCCGGTGGCCTTATATTAGGGCCCTTAAGCAACGAGGACGGCAACGGCAACGAGAACGTCACAAAACAATAGACTTAATGAGCAAAAACAATCGCTGTGCACGTGCGCTTTGCTTTTTGGTCCATTTGTTTGCCGTCCCCTGCAAAACAACAACGTGAAATGACCAATCCTTATGTTTTCTTGAGAACGTGAGCGTATGACGGCAAATGTTTCTTTCTTTTTCCCTTCATAGTAATTTTGTTCCTGGACATTTCGCCAGCATTTTTTAAGTTAAACAAGTTAAAATAATCGTGAAAGAGTTACAGAAACGAAAAGCTATATTTTGAAATGACGTTTTCGTTGCCGTCGCCGTCGTCGTTGCTTAAGGTCCCTATTGTAACCAGAATGCCATTATGTCGTAAGCGGTAACGTCATATCGTAGCCCAGATGCCATTATGTTGCACCCGGTGGCCTTATATTGTAACCAGAATGCCATTATGTCGTAACCGGTGACGTCATATCGTAGCCCAGATGCCATCATGTTGCACCCGGTGACCTTATATTGTAACCAGAGTGCCATTATGTCGTAACCGGTAACGTCATATCGTAGCCCAGATGCCATTATCCTGTATTATGTCGTACCTGATAATGTCATATCGTAACCAGAATGCTATTTTACCTTTGTTTTCCGTACACGGTGCAGATAACCACGCATGCTTTTGTAGCCACAATTGGGAAATTCCTGTATGATATTTCTGACAATATCATCTAACTCTTGCGCCGTAAGAATAGTATATGTATCACGGATCGATAGGCCATTTTATTCCAACCTATACTGTTTTCACACTTACGCAGAGCATTTTGGCTATGTCAGTTGCCTTAAATCCATTCTCAAGAAAGTATTCCAGCTGTTTACAGGAAATATCAAATTTAGGCCTACCATTTAAACCTGTTTTTATTTCTGTAGGCGAAGGTGTGAAACTCATCATTACCCGTTTATCAGTTTTTGATAGCATCCTTGCTGCCTCTCGAAATGCATGAGAACTGAATCATCTAAAGTACCCCAAGCCTCAACAACAGAGTACAAATCCAGTCGATCTTGTATCTTGCGTAATCGATGTTGCTGCTGTAATCCATACTTCCTAACTTATTTATCACGTTAACACGGCTTAAAAGTTTTCAGTGACAAGCTCAAGAGGTGAGTGATACTGACCTTCCATATTTTGCACTCAAAGCTTATAAAGCTGAAAAGTAAAATGAATGAGTTTTGTGTGTTTGAGACCGCTCCTCCAGGGAGCTGAAGCAAAGGCGTTTTTGATTTATGTAGTGCAACTAGAAGTGACGTTTCTCATGCATATTCATTCACAGTGGTTGTGCGAACATTTTCAAGTAAATCGTCTCTATAAGAGTAAAGAGACTTAGTAATATAAATGTGGTAGCGCCAAGGCAAGTAAAAAGAGAAAACGCCTCGCTTCCGGTTTCCCTATGTAGCTAAAAAAAAAAAACCGGTGCTTAATAACTTTGCTATATTGAGGAAAAACCTTGAACAGGAAATACGTCCCTACATATAGGCTTTCACTCGTTCGTTATTTTCACGGACTTATAAACCTACAATAAGCTGTAGCAGAAGTTATATGCCTTTAGCTATAGTGAGCAGTTTAAAATATGCATCAACTTAACTTACTTAAAGCTTAAAATTACCTTAAGTTTTCTGAGGCCTGGTTGTTTCCACCGTTTCCCTGCTTGTCTTCGCTGTTTAAGTTCCTGGGGATATGTGTTCAAACTGTCTAGGCCTATTTCGTATAAAAGTTTCCCTTGTTACTCGGGCTGCCCGCCTCTCGTGCGGCGCCCGGGTCTAAGATTACCGACGGTTCTTCTTTTTCGTCGTCGAGTATCATCCACAAAGCTCACTTCCGGCGTTTCTACGCAAGCGCTAACTATTTTAAACAGAGTGATGCCTGTTGTCACGAATCGGAAAATGTCGATTCACCTTGTGTCTTTTGAAGTCTGAACAAACAATATGTTAAGAGAAGTGTCTATGCGAATGTTTGCAAGTTCAACGGCGAGAAGAAAGCTTTTAACATGAGTAGACTTAACTCCAGATGGACTGCCGTGTTTCCTCACGTCTGCTTCAGTAGACTGCGAGTAATCTCTAATTTTGGCGATGGATTGTGGGGCGAGCGAAAGACACGTGCGCGCGCGAAGTTGCGAGGAGACGCGACGCGAGGGGAGCGCCAAATATTAGACACTACAGACAAAGGGAGTTTGACCTCTCACGGCCGAGTGATTCGGAAGTGTAAATCTCATATCAACAGCAAGAATGATGCCTGTTGTCACGTATCGGAAAACGTCGATTCACCTTGTGTCCTTAAAGTCTGAACAACTAATATGTTAAGAGAAGTGTCTATACGAATGTTTGCAAGTTCAACAGCGAGAAGAAAGCTTTTAACATGACCAAAATTTAACTCCAGATGGATTGCCGTGTTCCCCGTATCCGCTCCATTGAGCTGTACATCTTGTCGAATAACTCAAGTACGGGATATCACACACCCCTGAGACTTTGACAGGTAGTTAATTTACTATTTTCCCACAATATCTCAATTTCTGGACTTTAATTTTTGAATGATAAGCGATTAGTTTTTACAAATGTACTAGCGTCACTTGAAACTGTCCAGAAACGTTCCTTTCTTGTGTTTCAGATGACCCTGGTTGACGTATTTGTAAACAGTTTCACTCTGCTAATTAATTTTCTACTCACATTTCACCAAGACTCCATTGACTTTTATGCGAAAAAATCCTACATCGTTCGATAAGCGTTTCCTTTCTCGAACAATTATCCATCGAAGCGAAAACAAGTGTGCTTAGTTTTTTTTTGGAATCAATACACTATTTTTATCACCTTGCAAAACGATAAACCTCTGTGGCCTAAAGGTCACTGTTGCTGCCTGTGACGCAGCAAACCCGGGTTCGATGTCTTTTAGTGGTATATATCACGGGCTTTATTTTTTCTGCTTCTCTTTTTCTTGTTCTTTTAGAAATATTTTTTACAAGTGTTATAATTATTGTTCTCAATGGTTGAGCTGTATTTTAGAGGAATATATGTTGATAGGGTTCTAAAGAAATAGACTCCAACACAAGCTAAACACAATGCGTCCGATGTAAGAAAGACAGACTTCCCTCTATTCTTTTGTTTAGCGCTAAGTTAGAGATACAATACTGTTTTTTTGCAAGCCCGAGTTTAGGCTAATTGTAGCCTCTTGTTTTGAATAGAACATCGACAAGATGCCAAAAGACTCCAAAAGATGCCATTTCTCACATGGAAATAATGTCACGTGACCTACATTTCGCGCCATTTTTAAACAAAATGGAATGCCGCTGACCATATTTCAGCAAGTGTGAATAACAGAAAGATACGACAAAGCATAACCGGTTACGACATATATAATAGCATTCTCGTTACGATATGACATTATCAGGTGCGACAAAAATGCAGCATAATGGCATCTGGGCTACGATATAACGTTACCGGTTACGACATAATGGCATTCTGGTTACAATATAAGGTCACCGGGTGCAACATAATGGCATCTGGCTACAATATGACGTTACCGGTTACGACATAATGGCATTCTGGTTACAATATAAGGTCACCGGGTGCAACATAATGGCATCTGGCTACAATATGACGTTACCGGTTACGACATAATGGCATTCTGGTTACAATATAAGGTCACCGAGTGCAACATAATGGCATCTGGCTGCAATATGAGGTTACCGGTTACGACATAATGGCATTCTGGTTACAATATAACGTCACCGGGTGCAACATAATGGGATCTGGCTACGATATGACGTTACCGGTTACGACATAACAATATTCTGGATACAAGATCACATCACCGAGTACGACATAACAGCATACCGGGTACGATAAGACAGTAAACCGGCAAATACAATACAATACAATACATCATACGGTACAATCCAATAACATTTTTGTCCGATATTCCCCTCCATAACTCTGCTTGGAGAGTTGCTGGGATGTGGATGGCAAATACTATCCAGAGTTTGAGCAGCTAACTACCAGAGGGAGCAAAAAAAAAATCAATAGACTGCTTTGGTAGACACTGAAAATATTACCAAGAGTTCCAATTTCCCACATGACAACTCCGTAAGACCATCTGCAATTAACAGAGAGGAATCAAAGAATAAGAGTCTTATTATAACAACAAAGTCAGATTACCTTGATTAAGAAGGCTCGCAAAAGAGGTTTGACGGGCCAAACGTACTCCATTTATGCTTCTACTGGTACCAATTAATCAATTTAATTGATTTATGTATTTTCTTTCTCGAAGATATAAGGTCAATAGAGCTACTCTGATAATTCGAGTTGAAATAAAGTGTATGTATGTAGGTATGTGCTAATCACGCAGGTCATTTCATCGGTTCACGTTGCATTTTGCAGTAGCTGGAAGAAACCCTTATTGAAGAAATAATTCAAAGAAAAACTTGATAGGTAGAAAGGCTCGAGCATATTGAACCATTTCATATATAATTTATGGCAAATTCACACAATTTCAAAGGACACGGACTCAAAATGTTCTTCGAGTTGTCGTTTTCAAGCTCATTATTTGTATCCTTAAGTAACAGCTTTGTGCATGTATGCTTTCAGCTATATCTTTTTTTCCTTCCGAACAATTTTTATCTTAATTTTTCAACTTTTAGAGGATAATTTGTACGCAAAATTTATGCAATAAAAAATATAGGTCACCATGCTCAATTCCTTGAAACACGACGAGAAAGGGAAAATTTCGGCTGACAAAGTTCAATGTCAAGGCAAATGCACCATGTTTCTGATGTGCACGCATAAGGGCACGCAAAATGACGCCATAAATTATGACCAGTAAGGATGCGCCATGCAATTGTGAGGAATCGTCATAAGTATCCCTTTCTGAAAAAATAATGTTGGCAAAGGTTGGAAAAGGGGGATTGCAAAATTTTGATGAAACTTCCGTCGATAATTTCAAGAGCGTGATAGGGGGTGAAGGAGATCCCAACTGGGGCTCAAAAATCATTGAAAACTAATCCTGTTGCTGCTGGTTATGCATTTGTTTCACTTTGATACCACTATAAAGATAACAAAATAATTATATTGTGTTGAAACAGTTCGCCACCCCTCTCGTTCTTCATCCGTGTTCAACAGGGTTCAGCAAAATCGAACGGACGTTGAAGCAAATGTTGAAGCCGTTTGCCCGGGCCTTTCGTAATAATCCATCACAATACAGGAGCTGAAAAGTTCTGGAAACCAGTGTTATCCTTCTTAAATTTGTCTCATTAATATTATGTTTTAAGCAGCTTTTAAAACATATTTTCCAGTCGCACCCTCACAAAATGAAATGTACTATTGTGTATAGAGAGAGTGAAAATAGAGGGAATAAGTTAAGAAATATAACTGGTATGTGAAAAGAAAATTATTGACCACCATGCATTCAGAAGAGTTAGATCCATGCAACATTATTGAGGGCGATACATTTCTTGCCACATTTTCCATGGTACGTGTGCTCCATGTATGATATGTGGCATGACACATCCTCGTACCAACGTGTTCGTTCCCCTTGACCAGCGGTCGGGAAACGAGCGACACTGGAAAGATCCGATTTGAAAGTCCGAAAATATCGGACTTCCAGCTGAACTGCGCATGCTTAGGGTTTAGAGAGTTTGTAAGAGTTCTGTTTTACTTCCGTTTATTTGAATCGTTTGAAAAAGCCAATCAGAATCGTCAACCTATCAGATCTTTCGAGAGTCTCTCATTTCATCAAGCCTGCGCAGTGCGGAAGGAAGACTCGAGGGACGAGAATGGGCATGACATTACGACTCACATGACATGCACAGTAGGAATGTGCCAAACCAATTGGGAAGAATGATGTAATACATACACATCGCTCTTGACACTGAAGATCTCTTCAAAGATCGCCTCAGGAGCCATCCACTTGATTGGCAGTTTCTTCTGTTTTTTGCCTTCATACACCTCACTGTGCAACTGTCGCATCAAACCGAAGTCGCCAATCTTGAGTTTTTTACCGTGTCCCACGAGAATGTTCCTTGCTGCTAGATCCCTGTGCACAAGGCCCTTCTCAGAAAGGTATCTCTGTAAAATAACCCAAAAGTACTGGTGTTTATGTTGTGGTATGAAATTTGCTTTGGTATGAAATAATATGATATTTATTTCCTTTGTCTCCTAATCCTAATTTACTCATAGGAGACAAAGGAAATAAATTTCATACTGGTACGAAATAATTTCATACCAAAGTAAATTTCATACCACAACATTTACACCACCTAGAGCAAAGTATTAAGTTATGAGAAGGATTTATTTCCAAATGACAGCCATCTTGGGTTGTCTGCCATCAACATTTTATTTCCGGGTGCACTAATCTCTTCATCAAAAACAAACGAAACGGTTTATCCCAGCACTAGCCATTGGAGTGCTCCAATGTGAGAATTTTTGAAATTTGTCTCTTCAAGTCATCGAGATGCCAATGGTTGACAGTAATTTGTCATATTGTAACCAATAACAGGTATCAGCAATCCCAGCAATGGGTCATTTATGAAGAGGTGCACACTCACGTTCCTTGACAGCTGATTCCACATTGTATTTGGCGGTTTACAACAGTGGCCGGGGGACTTAAACAGATTGCTTGTGCAGTTTACAATTTATGAAGTAACTAATGAGTGCTCCTGTAACGTGAATATTGAATTAGGCCAGACACTAGGGGTGGTCACAGCCAGAGTTTTGTTACGTCCCTAGTGGTTCTTTTTCTGTGAGTCAGAATAAGTGAAAGCACTGTGAGACTGGACCTATGGTTTATCATCCTTATCCAAGAAGACTAAAAAGTCTAACCATTTTTAGACTATGTCATTACAAAGGTACCACTTTCTCCTCAACTATTTAAAGACCCCGAGTGCTGGTCTGGCAGGTTTTTGAACCAGCAACCTCCCGCATGGTAGTCCGGTGCTCTACCAATTGAGCTAACCGTTAAAAACTTCATAATTTTGTGAAATACAGATTAGTGCATGCTGACCATCTGAAAACTTACCACTGGACTGTTAAAAATAATGCCTTGGGAATGCTTTCTAGCTGACCTGACTCATGGTTTTAAATGGAGGCTGTATATGGAATTAGATTGGATAATATACTTTCACTATATCTAGTGGCTTAGATGCCTCCAAAACAACCTATACGGAAGTTACATAATATCTGTGATTTACGTACCATCCCTTTTGCAATCTGCCATGCAAATTTCAGAACGTCAAGCGACTCAAATGAGTCACAATCTTTATCACATTCATCATTGCTTGTCTGTGTAGGAGCTTCTGCATCTTCAGCTGGGTTTGATTCCGAAAATACAATCAATGGTATTGTACAGGTATGTTCATTGTTGTCATCAACATCCTCTTGCTCTTGTTCAGAAGTGGAGGGACGGGTGTTTTCATACAACACCTCTGTTTTCTGTCCCTCTGCTTCCTTAACTTCCTAAATGAAAGAAAATCAACAACTCAGAACATAAAGCACGCCACTCACTTATCTGGTAATTACCGTGGCCGAGGGTTACCACTGAAGATCAAAACTGAAAAGTTGAAAGTGACTTTCCACTTGCTATTGTCAACTACCCACTTCTCAGTTTTGAAGTTGCCACTTGCAGTTGGGATTTACGACTTAAGAGTTGTTGTTTACCACTGTCGAGTTAAGATTTACAACGTGCGACTTGTTGCATACCAATTGCGAGTTGAGACTTGTAATTTGCGACTTGTTGATTACTACTTACGAGTTACGACTTTCGACTTACGACTTAGACCACCCCTCCCTTCCCCTTCAATTTCTTTGATAACCGAGAAAACACTAAGTAAGTGAAGGAAATCTTACTAATATTACCTACTGCAGCTGGGGGTGGTGATTGAAAATCAAAACTGAAAAGTCGAAAGTTACCTTCCACTTGCTATTGTCAGCCACCCACTTCTCAGATTTGAAGTTGCTACTTGCGAGTTGGGATTTATGACTTGCGACTTGTTGCTTACCACTTGCGAGCTGAGACTTGTAACTTGTGACTTGTTGATTACTACTCACGAGTCACGACATTTGACTTACGACTTAGACCACCCCTCCCTTCTCCTTCAATTTCTTTGATAACCGAGAAAACAATAACAGTAGCCTGGCACTAGGGTATTTCAAGACAAGGTGCGAATAATGGCGGACAAAGGCAACCGGCAAACATTGTAAGGTTACATTAATTTGCAATGACTTCTTAGCCTTTAGAATACTCCTAAGATTCTGGACGGATAATGAAATAAGAGTGCTATGAATGAAATCTTCTTCCACAAGATATAGTTGAATGATACAATCATGGTTTCCCTGCTAACAGAGGCCTCTTTTCCTTGTATTATTTAACAGTCTGTGTTGAGCATGCGCTGCGGTTTCTTAGCGACCGAACTATCATGTGATGCTTTTAGCACATGATCAAATGACAAGCAATACTAGGAGCACGTGTTTTAAAACCTTCATCCACTACCGTAGACGGCGCCTTAACCCATTAGCACCCGTGCCGGCCAAAACCGGCCGTAAAAAACTCCCATGCTTCAAAACATTGCAAGTTTCTCAATCGCACGAATATTGCCTTAACTATTAGTTGTGAGCACAAAATGGAATGCCCTTTAAATTTGGATATCCGATAAGTGCAAGAAACGTAGCGATTTTTACCAAATATGGCCTTTTGAGTTTGGACAAGAACGAAACTGACCGTTTTTAACGTCAAAGAGAAACCACAAAAATGCCCCTTTTTGCCCTCATGTTTTTTAAGGAAATCATCGCCGTAAAACCAAACTTCAACCATCATAACGAAATTCAGTCCTTTTTCTAGCTTAGAAATGACTTTGTTCATATTCTTCTCCTGAGCGTAGATACAGCCTTTTGTTCCAGTGCATTCGGGCCTTTCCGCCATTTTCAACATCTAGACCACATTGCATGCTGGGAAATGACGAGAATTTTTGACAGCACCCGTTCCTTCTCCCAGTTCTTTCACATATACAGCCTACAGTCTACAGCCACTCCGACCTACCGCCAAAAGTTCCTGCTTGTGGTCATCTTCAGTACTCAGAAATTCCAAAATATGTGGCGGTATGTCGAGAAATTCATCAATAGCCGAGTCCCAAAGGTACTAAGTGTTCGACCGGCGAAATCCCCAGTTCGTCGAGTGACAAGCCAAATTCAACAACAAAGTACATCACCTTGCTCGGTTCTTTGAGAAAGTGGAATCTTAGCTACCGTCACGCCTAATGATGCTCATCAGGCAGCCGCTAAAGATGAAAAATGGCTGTAAATTTAGCAGAAATCGCAAGCAAACCGAACTTGGGCCATTGTTGTCGCTTCACGGATAAAAAATAGCTATGTCAAAATGACAGCACCACTTTTCCCTGGTAGTTCAAATAAAGAGTCACGAATTACTATTCATCGTTTATAGGTGGAAAATCACTCCAAAAATGTAAAAACCGCCGGTAGTCAATGGGTTAATCAAAGACCGTTTCGACCCATAACAAGTCTCTTTTCCCCTGCACACTGAATACAAGGAAAAGAGGCCTCCTCTAGTAGGGAAATCATGGTATTCAATGGGTGAGTCACTTTAATTTTTTTTGTATAATTTTGAAATCAAAAACGACACACTTACAGAACAGCAAACTTCAATATTAAAGTCCTGGTCGCACTCGCCTGCAAGCAAGCTCTCTATTGTGGTCTCACACGAGATTAATTTTGGTCGCGAGTCGCGAGCGAAGCAAGCGGTGAGAGGATTGGGGCGGGGTGAGAGAAGGAGAACTTGCCGTGATGACTGAAAAATTTTCATTTCCACTTCGCCTGGGCGAAGGGAAATGCTATTGGCTGAAAAATGACATACCATCAATCAATTATGATTGATGACAGCCTCGCTTGACCTGCCACAAATTTTAAACGTGAGCGTGTTCCTGGGGGCATGTGAAAATATTGGAATTCACTACGAAAATGAAAGCCGAGCGAGGGCGAAAAGCTCTTAGCTTTTTCCTTCGGTGAAGGATTTCTGTCGACTCTGTCGTTCTTTTAAAGTTGACAAAGTTCAATGTGGAAGCGAGGCCCGTTGCATTGGAAAAGAAAATTTGTTTCAACCGGCTCGACACGGCTCGATGATCGGTGTTGTCCTTGCAAAGCTTTGCACGACTTCGGCGTAGTTTATTTATGGTGAAATAGTCCTCTGCATATACAAACGGATCAGTTGCTTCGCAGTATATTAACGGCGAAATATTCCTTTGTATATGTATGAAATGGTTCAGTTACTTCGCAGTTTGTTAAATGTGAACTATTCCTCTGGAATATGTTATGTTAATGACACAGTTACTGTGGAGTTCATTAACTGTATTCTTCTGTTTGTTTGAATGGATCAGTTACTTCGCAGTTTATAATTAAATGCGAAATATTATTTTTCTTCTCAAAAAACAAGAAGGAAAAATTTTACCGCTTCTTTTCCGAAATACAAGCATCCAGCTGCGCTACTTGGAACTGTCTGCATGGCTTGATTGTAAAGCGGTTATAGAATGTCATACTTCCGGTGGAATTTAATCCATCTTCTTACTGCCCTGTAGTTTCCAGGGAGGATATGAAAATTCTTCAGTCATCGCAGCAGGCTCTCCTTCCCGATCCTCAATCCTCTCGCGCTCAAAACAAATCTCGCACGAGACCCCAATAGAGAGCTTGCTCGCAGGCTATGGTTCCACCTGATTTGTACTCCACCCAGTAGGGCCACCCCTCCTAGTTCCCCTTAGTTCCTAGTACTAGGGGATATGGGCCTCATCCCCGGAGACCGATCAGGACTCCTGTCCAAGCTGGTCGCCTTACCCCTAGATTTAGGCGCTTCCCTGCCACTAGAATATTGCCCATTACTTCTTGAGTACTTTCTGTGTGATATCTGTGTGAACCTTTATGCGAAACTACTGCCAATTGAAAAAGTGTATTAATTAATTTAAACCTAATAAGATTATTTGCCAACATTTTGATACAACACAACTACCTGGAATCTTAGCTTATGCACCGGCGGAAAAAAAAAACAGAAAAATAGATAGGTCTTCCCGACAGCACAAATTCAACTAAACTCTGCTTTTTGTTGAAATCCCTTTCCAGACAGTTAAAAATACGGTATTCGCGTTCATCATCGGACAGCCAAAAAAAATATGGAAAACTCAAAAACAGAATAGGCTAGTTCTAGTTGTTCCAACTTAGTATCAGTAACGTTCAGGTCTTCCTGCGATCTAGCGATCGAGTTTTCAGTCTTGATTTGTCCACGCATTTCGGAGAAAAAAGTCATTTCCCGAAACGAAGAGAACAATGGCATCTCTTTCTATGGTAATGCTAATGGTAATGGTAATGGCTTTATATACCGCATATAACACATCAAAGTAGGCAACAGGTACCCTTTCGGGCGAAGCCTCCCCGCAGAGGTCATTATAGGGAGTGGCCCCCATCTCCCCCGGGCACGGACGCACAGGGCCCAGTCGCTCGAAGCATGGTTTCCGCTAACCCTGGATAAATACTATGACAACCTATAGGTTTTAATACATCTTAACCAGTGGTTAGTGCTAACCATGCTTCGAGCAACTCAGCCATGAGGACTAAATTCCCCTCAACGCCATCTTGAATCCCACAAACTGTGAAACGATGTTTCTTCATTCTACGTGAAGCAGACGATCTAACGTAAGGTGGCCGATAATACTTTATGTCGGGAGATTTGTAGCTATTTGTTGTCTCAAATTAATTCTTCGATTGCCACCTTGAGATGTGATGATACACAGAAAAAAGAAATGGTGCTAAAGCTAAGAAGACACTTCAAATTAATGTATTTTTACAATGTTTGCCGATTACCTTTGTCCGCCATAGTGCCAGACTAGTGTATTGTTTTCTCGGTTATCAAAGAAATTGAAGGGGAGGGGAGGAGTGGTCTGAGTCTAAGTCGTAAGTCTTACAAGTCTCAACTCGCAAGTGGTAAGCAACAAGTCGTAAGTCGTAAATCCCAACTGCAAGTGGCAACTTCAAAATGGAGAAGTGGGTAGCTGACAATAGCAAGTGGAAAGTCACTTTCAAATTTTCAGTTTTGATTTTCAATGAAGATTTCTTCACTAACTTGCATATCAGCTTTTTAATTGGACATGAGATACAATTTGCAGTCAGCACTACATTTCTATTTTAAGCACAAATAATGAAAAATAATAGTTTTCTTGCAACATCTTGAAAAGTAAACAATACAAACTTAAGGTAATTCGTATGTCAAAAGCTCCAGTTTGTCAGTATCTTCTTGGATTAATTTGATTGGTTAGCTCTGCTTAAGGAGGACAGTGTGCACAGCTTGGTCCAGCAATTGCTGATTGACTGCCTAAGAAATACACAGTGTCAGCTGAGGTGACATGCATGACACTTGCAATCCATACCATGCCGACTTGAAAGGTGACACAAATCCTGGACATGTATGTATTACCTTAATTTGATAATTACCAGTATATTTCATTGTCGTTGTTTTTGCCATCGCAAACACATGTGGTCAATAAGTAAACATTTTTATTTCTAGTTAAGGCTTTAGAGATTTTTTATTATGGACATGAACTACTAAAAATAATATAGATACAAATTTCATTTAACATTTGTACAATGTACCTGATCATCAGTTCTGTTCTGTTCCCTTGTTCCTGCATACCATTCCTCATTTTTGGCAACCAGGCCCGCTCCCAGGGTAGAACCACTTAACTGTAAAAGTATAACCAAAACACGTGAATAAAATATTATTGCAACTTGAACTTGTCATAAAAGAAATGCAACCTTGAGTTTCAGCTTTGTAATGTCTACCTTAAAGTTGTGAATTAGAAGTAGTTCTGTATATTGTAAATCTGTCATATTGTCATCAGCTAAGTAGAAAATCAGTTTTATTAATACATTCAGGTGAAATGCAGGTAAAAATAACTTCATAGAACGTTAGTTTAAATAATTACATTGCATTTCATTCCTTTGTTGGGCAGTCTTTGTTCTAGTCAATTTAAATATATATACTGGCACGTTCAGGGGATATGCAAGGGCATGAATTGGGATTTCTCTGTCAATTTCTTGAAAACTTTGGTGCATCACCTGGTTATAGTGATGGGGTCCGGCTGTGTCAACGATCTTTAGGGCTATTGTTTAGGCTTGGTTTCCCTTAATTATGTTATATCGGTTAAAGAGGGCAAATAAAGGACCTCCCATGGCCCTTCAGAAAAATGGTTCGGTGTGGGACCGATCTGGCACCATTGTGTTATTGTACAGATCCTTGGAGATGTCCACTGAAGTCATATTAGGAAGTCCAACGATACCTTTGAAGCTACTTTTTCTCCTTACGGAAGGTACGTCTTTTAGTGGGGGGCGGGGGGGAGTCATGGCCCTCCCACTTCCTGGAATGGATGAATGCATGACCCTTCACAAACACCCACACTAAAACATGTGACCCTCCCCCACCTATTCAAGAGTTCCTTCAAGACAAAAATAACCGGAAGTGAAAGTAACTAACCGGAAGTGTTGCTCACATAACTGATTTCTGGTCGCTCCATCTGCGCACAAGGTAGGTTATCATGTGGCGTATGATTGTAAGGTGAAAACTTGAAGATGGGGAAGGATATACGAGGAATAGATGAGGGAAATGTGCTTGTGGTGAATGTGATGATTTCATGATGTCAGATGGAGCAACTTGTCGCTATTGTGGCTGTTTGGTGACTCGCCATTCTAGAAAGGACGTCCGCTCCTTCTCTGATCCTGTTTTGAGGCATCATGAATACGGCATGTTGTGTGCCAGAACAAGTGGCAATGCAAGTCCAGAGAATTGAAAAGATGAAGATCTAGGGCGGTTCCCAAACCCAAAGGGCGAATATACTAAATTTTCCAATAGTATATTATTCTGCCAAAATTCTACCTGTCCTTTTGGACTACTTGTCCCTTCAAGGAACGCTTTCGTCGCTGTTTCATGACTGAAAGAAAGCGCCACAGGGAAGTTCGGGAGGCTTTGAAAGCAATAAATCACAAGTTGGCTTTTCTAACTTCTGATAATCCAGCGGCTGCCGAGAGATTCATGGAGGGAAATTTTAGCACAAAAAGCCATGACGCTACTACAGTCAAAAACAACATTGATGACGTTTCGAAGTTGAAGGTCAAAATCGATGATACGAAAGTAACTGAAGATGACAATGCGCTTTTTGGTTTAAACGGTCATCATGTTAAATCTGGAGACTGTCGCCGAAACCATGGAGCTGATGGAGAAGGCTCGAGATAAAGTCTAGTCAATTTTCCCATTGAAACAGGGAAACGCTTTAAAACGGAAGCCACGAAAGCGAAAACAGAACGGCCACAAAGAGCAAGAAAAGGAGAAGACTGCACCATAGAGAAAATGAGGAGGCAATTAAGAAATAAGGGAGTCGACTTAAATAGAAGTGGCATGGAGTAATTTTTTCTTTCCGAAAAAAGTGTGCCCCTCCCCTGGCAACGAACAAAACAGGTTTTTTTTTGTAAAAATTTCACTGATGACCCTCCCCTCCGAACCCCCGGCTCAACCCCCATCCCACCCCCCCCCCCCTTCCCAATAAAAACGTACCTTCCCTAAAGTCGCCTAAAATCATCATAGGAGTAAGTGGCAAAAAATCAACTAGTGGGTCACCCAAACTTCCCTTCTCTTTGCCAAAGCTGCACCAAAATCGCCTAACTTGTCCTAATTGTCGACTCTGGGTCCCAGAGTAGGCCTACACTGTATAACTTAATCATTGCTGAGTAATAACAAATACTGTTACCTGACTTCTCTTGCGCCTTAGCCAGTGAAGCAAGTCTCCATGTGGAATGTACTCAATGATCAGAAGCAGTGGTGTCGTTGTGGTCCAACAGCCAAGAAAACTTAGGACATTTGGGTGCTTTCCCACTTGCTTCATTAGTTCTATCTCATCCAGAAACTCCTTTTTCTGTTCTTCATTGGAATTTCCTTCAAAACAAACAAGAGCAGGTTATGAAATTTTGTCACCAACACAGATTTGCAAAACTGCTAGTTTCTATTAGAATTGAAAGGGCATTGTACATGTACCTATTAGAATAATTTAATCAAATGAAATATTTACTTATAAACATTACTACCTTGACACGAAGAATATCTAAGTATAGGCAAAGTAAAAGAAAACGAGCATTTAGTTGGCTCAAGTGTCTCGGATTCAAAGACCAGTTTCTATCATGTATATCACAAATTATCATGCTCAAGAAAAGAGGCTACACGTAAGAAGGAACGAAAGAATGGAGGCTAAAAAACTAATATTTGAAACTTCAAAAGAGCGGTTTAAATATTGTAATGTTAAGGATAATAATTTATTTATTGTGTTGCAAGTGTATGGAGTTCTTCTTTTTCATAACCTTCTCTGAATGGTCTGTAATCTGGCAAAGAGATATCTCAAACACAGTCCTCACTCACCATGCAATTCTTTCACCGCAACAAACTGAACCTTTTGTTTTGATTTGTCCAGGCCTTTTCTAACAGGAAAGTAGTCCAATCCATCTGTTAGCTTGGATTTGTTGACCTTTCCAAAAGCTCCCTGGCCCAATTCTTCTATAAATTCAGTTCTCATTGGGGGGATTTCAGAAGCATCCAAAAGTTGAATGTCCTTGGCAGTCCTGATAGGAGTAAGGACAAACGATGGATTCTTTTAATCACCATTATAGTAACATACAGTTTGTAGAACCAGAACATCCTTGCAGCCATTGACAACCAAGAAGTAAGATCCTACATTTTCTTAGACAATTTGTTCTGTAAGGTGTAATCCCGCAAAAGCATGCGCCTGTCTTCTGACAATATAGATTATGAACAAGTGATGTAGTACCTTGTTCAGATCAATCATTTCAATGTGAGCTTACCAGTAAGCAATTTATTAGTTTAGTACATTTCCACTCTAGCATCCTACTTTGGCTTAATCTCATATGCAGATCCTATTTGTGATTGAAATGTAGGATCTGGTAAAGTTTGATACAAGCCCATTTTTCATTGGCTATCTGAATAAAATCGTATCTGTTTTCTGATTGGTTACTTGTTGTTCAGTCTTCTCTCAGCCTTCACGCCTTTATGCAAACTAATGAAGTCGGCAGTTTTGAGTAGATGGCGATTGTGTGGTGTGAAGCCAGTTAAAAAATCTTATTTCTTCTCTGAAAAAGGGCATTCCATTCAGTTAACCAAAAATTATTTCAAAACTTTGCAAGATTTCCGTGAAAGAGGATGACGGATTGCCAAGATTTTGTTGCAGGAGTTGTCACGACAAGTCATTCTGGTTACACAAAAACATATAAACATTTTCAGCTATTTGCATCAACAAGCAAAAGTCACTAGAAACACAGCTTAGCAAAAAAAGAAGCAAACCCAGCTGTGGATTTACACCCATTAGTTCTGAAAAGGCAACCAAACAAGTGTGCGCAAAAACAAGGGCGTGCTCGACAGCCAGAAAAGGTTTAAGTTAATGACTGTGTTCCTCAGTCTGATTGCAGCGTCATCCTACAACTATTACAGTTCAGGAAGATGATCGCTAGTTGTTCATGTCGTTTGGTTTCTTTGCGTAATCAAATAATAATAATAATAATGATAATAATAATAATGATAATAGGTTCTTATTAAGCGCATTTCTGTATCCCAATGCGCTTTACATCATGATAAGAAAGGTAGCCTATGTGACACATCATAAATTAAACATTTATTTCATATTTCCATTTATTTGCCATTAGCCACATAAAAATAAAAATACGAAACACAAGAAATTTATAATAACTTAAACTTAAGACAATAGACTACAAATGTTAAGGTGTAATGACAAGAAAGCCCATATAGAAGCCGGCTTATGAACTATAGGCTTCTGACAATATAGGATACATCATACGAATTACGACAGCATGAAATATGAAATGTATTATTTTAAGAAAAGAAGAAGTAAGTAGCTCAACAATGAGTATATTGCCTAAGAAAGAATTTAAGTTAAACGGATGCTTTCACTGTTGTAAACTTAAGCATAAAAATCAATAGAAAACTTTCCTAAATAAAAATGTTTGAGTTCTGTCTTAAATAAAGCAACACTTTCTGCATTTTTGACATATTCAGCATTCCATAATTGAGGTGCTGCAGTAGAAAATGAACATCCTCCGTATGTTTTGGATTTTATGGCTGGGGTGCATAATAGCGAACGGGATGACGATCGTAGTGCTCTTGGTGGATGATATTCCTTAATCAGGGTTTCCAGATATCCAACAGATTGTCCATTCAAGATTTTATACGTGATAACAAGAATCTTAAAGTTAAACCTTGCTTCCACAGGTAGCCAGTGCAGGCTCTCTAATATAGGTGTTATGTGGTTGGAACTGCTGGCTCCTGTTATCATCCGTGCTGCGGTATTCTGAATTCTTTGTAACTTATCTCTCTGGTATTTTGGGATGTCATATAAGAGGCTATTGCAATAGTTGAGTCTGGAAATCACAAAGGAGTTTACCAAGGTTTTCCATCGAAAGGGAGGTACTTTCGAATACGACCGATTGATCTTATGGCACATCTGGCTGTCTTGCACATTTCGGGTATATGCAGTATTGTATTAATTCATACTGCACAGTGTGGACGGTTCTATTAATTATTGCTGTATACAGAGTGCACACTTAAAACATATAGCTTAAGTCTCATACATCGCCCATTTGAACTCCTAATGGACAAGGAAAAGAATGAATGACGAGGTTAAAAATTGTCTCTGGTATTGCATGGACAATCAAAGTTGAAAGGGCAATAAAATGGGCAAAATTCTACAGATGTTTGTTTGTGAACTCTTGTTTACACACAGATGTAACCTCCCCTTCTTGTCAGGCAAGTGTCTTTTAAAAATGAAATTTAATGGTTGGCACTTGCCCCTTTGTAATTGAGTTCATGAATGAATGAATTATTTGTAAGATCTCTTCAGCATGTTCTTAAAAAAAACGAGAATCACTTCGTGAATTTTACCGGGGCCACTTTTGCCTTGGCAACCCACGTTTACACTAGCATGCATAAGGGTCGTTTACATCAAGAAGTTAATCGCGGGAGATGAAAATCTATTTTATCGCAAATATTCTTTGGAGAAAAAAACGTCTAATTACTAATGTGAAAAGAGAAAATGATATTTGCCTGTGTACTCATTTCGATAATAGAATTACGCCTCGGCTTTCATAAAAATCTTTCCTGCTAGCAGAGGTCTCTTCTGCCAGCAGGGCCGGAAATAAAAATCACGCCGGCCAAAGGCGCCTATGCTTTGTTGCATAAAAATTGGCATAAAATCTACATTAAATCAAACGGTTGATTCTTAACGATATCCAAAAAAGTAAATTTAATTTAGTCATAGTTTACAATTTTTGAAAACGCGGTAACCCTGTGCTGTTGAAGACGGTTTTTTGTCTTCAAATCACGGGCTCGAAAAGTCCAGGTAATCATGGCACGTTGCGGGCCAAATCTTCAAACTTCCAGGGTCTCGTTTTCATTCCTAAAACGGACAAATTACTTCCTTGGCACTTAAAATAAAAAGGAAAAACAAAAATCGATGTTTAGGTAGCCTCAGAATGGAAGATCAAGGTGAACGGAGCCCTCAAACTTTTCTTGTGAATAATTTTTCCTTCCCTCAACCGCGACGAAAACAAGGCGATCGGTGCGCTTTCAAGAGAGTTTTGAATACAGATAGCGGATTTAAAGCAGCTGCCTGGACTTTAGAAAACAAAAATGGCAATGTACATATTAGTTGGAAGTTGAATTCAGCTTTTAGCACGATAGGCAAAGCCACAGCCGATAAAATAACTGCAAAATTTGTGGGGAAAACTCACGCTTTCGCTTTTGCGTGAATAATTAATTCGAACACGCGTTCACGCAGCGAATCGCGTCTGTGAAATTTCGAACATTTTTTGTGCTTTTAGATAAGTTTTTTTTGCCTCATCTTGAATGAAAATTTATTGTTATTGAACTTCCTGTCGCGTTTATTTCATTTGGTTGCCTTCATTTGAGAGTTTTAGTGCACGCTGGATTTGGATTTCTGTACATTTACGGCGACCCCCGTGATTTGTTTGTTTAGTATGTTCGCTTCCCTCAAATATATTTTTATTGAGTCTTGTTCAGCTTCTACGGAACTACTCGGGATAGAGCTAAGTTGGCACTAAATTTACACAGTTGAAAAACGATTTATTTCAAAATAATTGCCTTGTTTTTGTCGTCTTTTTGATGTACAACTTTCCTCTTTCTCTCGCTGCGCTGTAAAATCTCGTCGGGCGGCGTAAAAATTATCCGATTTCTTCTTTTTGAATTCGTTTTACGTGTGTTTTTCCCGAGGACTTCGGTATAAGAATCGAAGGAATCCTTTTAAAGAGAAACTTTTTTAACATGCTACTCTTGTTCTTGAGACGTCTTATAAAACGCAATGAATAAGATTGATGTAAAGATAGTTTTGAAATATGTTCGCTTTGATTCTCGATAAAAGGTTCACTCTCAAGTGCAGTGGTCGCTCATAAATATGTCTCTCAAAAAATCCACTCTTAAGTTTTCGCACATGAAGTAGTCTCTCGTAAAGGTTGTAGAAGTTTTCGTTCCCCCAAAAGTTGTAATCTTTGTCTGGAATGCCTTCGATTGCCTCGAGTAAAGTTACTATGTGCACTTCGAGAAATTTGTCACAGCGGAAAGAGGGGCCCTGGAAACGAGACATTGAAAAAACGAAAGGAACAAACAGCTTTTTACGAACGGTTCCAGCCTTCGGCTGGCCCCGGTAAAAAAAAAAAAAAGGAAGTTTCTCTCTTAATCCGTCAAGCGTATAAATCCCTTTAAGCACTGAGCACATTTCACTCATAACACCCATGGTCAAACCTGAGCACAAGCTCAGATACAAATAGGTATCACGTTTAGTTAATAGCTTTGATTTAATTTGTTTCAAGTGATTTTCAGACAAGAGCAAGTTCTTGGTTGTCATCTGTAAATCTTTAAGTAAGATTTCACACAGCTTGACACACTCAGAGCACTGACAATGATAATGCAGCAAACATCACACCAGCAGTGTTTAGTGCTCTTCCTTGTGTTTAAGGATAATTTTCTCCTACATGAATTGCTGGGAATATGGGAATATTCCCTCATGACAGGTTGCATTCCTTCCACATTTGTTAGGTCATTGTTATTATAGTACCGAGTTGATAATGCGGGTCTCCCATCTCTACCAGCCCTTCCACTTTCATGAAAAAAGTTTAAATGGTTCGTGGCACACCAAAATGGATTACACTTTCTACAAAAGGGAGATCAACTCCCATTCCGAAAGTAACTTTCACAAAAATTACCGTTTATTTACCTGTTTCTGTCACAAAACTATAAGGATTTCTCCCTTCATCTTCTCAGTCTGTGGAGAACAAAACTGGGCAAATGGTCTATTTTGAGGATGTTTGGAGCCCTAGTAGGGTAGAATTGAAGATCGACCCAACTTTTGACCCAAAAAGGTATAACCAAACCCACATATTTCTAAAGATGAGTAAATTATTTTGACAGGCATTTTAACTTTGGTGGTAACAAGTTCCTCTACCAGAGGTGAGAGGATTTCCTGAAAATGGTCAGTTACTTTTCTTATAATATGAAGGCCTAATTCCAATACCTCATAAAAATGTTACTCCTGTCAGGAGTCAAGGGTGTAAATATGATCATCCTTGCTGGTAATTTAAATCTTTGCATTGATTATGTATTGTAATATGAAGAGCTTTCACTGAAAATAAGTTCATTATTTCTCATAAATGGAAGTTTAATCATACCAAGCATTTTTATTTTATTAAGTTTTAGTAAAGTTAGCAACTGGGCTTTTTATAAATTAAACGTTTTGTTAAAATTTATGACTTGTTTTTATCCTGACAGCTGATATACTATCAACTCTGGAAAGAAAGAGCAATTACATGAGAGAAATTAGTCATGACTTAGGTCTACTTCTTGCTGTTTTAACAGCAAATCATATAAATTGTAGTGGCCAACAGCTTATTTTGTTTCACTAAGGGATTTGTCCTACATGTTTCCAAGGTTTCAGATTTGTGGCAGAAAAATTTGACAGAAGTAACATCTGTGAGTATATATATGAGTATATATGTACAAGAGTTTCATGTATTCATTCTCGAATACTCATTACTCACGGGTATATTACGGACCAACGTAACGACCAGATGACCCAGACCGCATGCTAGCTCAGTTGGTAGAGCACCGCACTGGTATTGCAGAGGTTGTGGGTTGGAATCCCGTACAAGCCTGGATTTTTTTCAGGCTTTATTTTCACCAATGCTTGAGTAGTGTTCATAACTGCGATGATCATTCCCAAATTCATTCTTTAATCCGCAGTTTAAATATACGAGTTTCATATATTCATTCTCACACACTCATCAGTCCTGGGTATACTACATGTACGAACCAACAAAACGAACAGCTCCCAGATTACTTGCTAGCTCAATTGGTAGAGTACTGCTCCGGTACCGCAAAGGTTGTGGGTTCGAATTCAGTACAAGCCTGGAATTTTTTTTTCAGGCTTTATTTTCACTACTACTTGAGTAGTGTTCATAACTGCGATGATCATTCCCGTATTCAGAAATAACGTCTGCTTGAAAATGCTTGACATTTTTTTTAATACTCTCAATGTGTACATCCTTTAGAGTTAGGGATTATGCCGACATAACTTTAATAAAAGCCCTCGATGAGGACACGTGGTTACTGGTTATGAAAACACACGTACCAGGAGAAGGAAAAGAATAGGCAAATGTGAATTACAGTAACACTGTTCATCATCGTGGCTATACATCTAACATCTCCAGATGAAACCAGTACATGGTATAGCAATCACTCAATTATAAAAACAAAAACATTTATTTCCAAGTTGTAAAAAGTAATGATAAAAAGTGAACTTCTTGTAAAGAAGTGCAAACACACTATTATCATGGGTACCTAGCCCGTTCGCTAAAGCAGACTCATTCAAACATTCGACTTCCTGTTCTTGGCCAACAAGTTCGCGCGAAACAAATCAGTCTTGAGATATGTTTGAAGCTAAAAATACTTAGCTTAAAAAAATCAAATACAACTGTGATCTGTGCATCATACAAGCATTGAAGAAAAATCTTGTCTGTAAAGAGAGTGTATTTTACCATTGTAATCAGCAAATTGCATTGTAGCGAAGAGATTTGTCGTGAACCCCATGAACCTGTAAACATACTGACATGATTCCACCAGGGCATCGTCAGTGCGAGGAAAGAAAACTATTCCTTCCACAAAAATAAAATTTTAAATGTGTTTGGCGCTTCACAGAACCTTTGAAGAAAGATCTTGTCTGTAACGACAGTATTTTACTGTTTGAATCAGTTCATTGTGCCAAAGAGAACTAATTAAAGAAATTATTCAGGGGCACCCAACGACAAGTTTCGGTAGATATCTGTTCGGGGAAGGGTAATTCGCCTTGCGCTTTCTGTGTCGATTAAAGAGTGCACTCGGATTTTCGTAACTAAAACGTGGCCTAAAAGATTCGAAATTGAGATTATTCCGAAAGCTTCCGAAAAGTCACGGACTATCTTACTCACGCTCCCGATGACATAAAGGTTACTGGCTGTTAAGCTACAAAAAAAATAATATTGATACTTTACCAATCAATAGTACAATGTGCCTTTTAAACAACAACGGCGACAACATTTTCTTGATATAGCGTCAATAGGAGCAATTCTCTGCACTGTCTCCTGCTAACTGCCACATCAAGACGTACGAAGATAATTTGAAACTTTCCTTCTCCATGCGGCACCGGTGGAATAAAAACTCTTGTAATTTACTTCGTGCTCAGCCTCATTGAAACGCAAACTGAATTTCCTCCACTTTCGTTGAGTTTATTCAGCTGGTCATCAATAAGGGCATTAAGTGGAGAAAACACCACAAAGGCCACAAAGACCTCTGGTATATTAAGCTTACAATAGATTTGTTCAGGATTTGTTCTTGGCATTGTTAATGATTGGTCTAAAGAGTACTTTATTCAACAGACACCTCTATTAAGCGGACGCGGACACATTAAACTTTTATTGTTAAAAACCTGTATTAAACGAACACTGCTAAAAGGATGCCTGTTTTTTGTCCACGTTTTAATACATGATAGGTCATTTAACTTTGCCGACAAAAGAGTTGTGACATGTTTGTAGAAGAAACAGGAAATTTTATCTTTGTTGGCAGTCCAATTAAAAAAACGGGGATCAAATTACTAACACGTGCCCTCGATGACAAAACATTTGTGTGGCAAACACACAAGAAATTTGTGTACCTAGAGACATCCTTCCTTCATCAATTTTCTGTCTCAGCCAGTTACATGAGAATGTGTCCCCTTGAAAAATGTTCTCGCAGGGTAGCTCCAAACCTTTTAATAGTGAGAAATACTTAATACAGACGAATTCTAAGTGAACCTGTTTTTAGCGGACATGTACCCTGTATTATGCGGACACTAGGAAGGGTCCCGAGGGTGTCCGCTTAATACAGGTTTGACTATATAACCAAGCAATCCCTATCTTAAACAATATTTCCTGCCACGCTTGCTTTGTTTTGGCTTCAGTTTGAAGTGTTTCTGTCCTCTGATAAGACAGCTGGCCATTAATTAACAGCACGGTGAACAAAGGACAATGGGAAGTTCCATATATCGGTACTGACCTCCCTCGCGCTTGGCCATGTGAGGTCTGGGTACAAGACTAGCTTTGGCTATACCAAATGAATGTGCTAACCTTCTTGTCTGCTGTATTCTCTTTTTGTAATACTTTACACTGACAACTAGCAGCATGGCAACCAAGGACAAACCACTGATGGAAAACACTAACGTCAGGATACTTGACAGTGGAAGACCTGCAGTATCTGAAAATATTGATTACCATTAAATCTAAACTCTGGTCTTAGGATCTACTATGTCAGACCTACAGTACTGCAGTTCCTTATCTAGGCTTCCATTTGTCCTCATCATAATATTTCTGCTTGGCTACAGGTTATACAATGTAGCTAGCCATAAGGGTACCTGAGCTCACTGAAGGTAAAACAAATTTAAGTAAATAAAAGGACCAGCTGTTTTGCCAGTTTGATTTAACACTATTAATATCATCAGTTCTTTATATTGATAAATTAAATGCCTGTGAGAGATTGTTCCTAGGCAAGTGCTTCAAAGCTATATAGCAACAAAAGCTCTAAAAACCACTACTGTCTAAAAAACTGTACTAATCTGTGCTTGTTCTAGTAAATCAGTGTTGCTAAAAAGCAGAAATAATGATACTTCGTATTTGGAAGGATCGCGCCCTGATCTCTCCCATTGTTGTAATTGGTGCAAGAACACCCTACATAGAGGAAGGCTGTTTAACCTGTGGTTTTCACTTGGTTCTAAATGATAACTTAGGTTGTACAGCACAGTAAAAGTCTACACCTGTAAGCATGTACAACATCCACATCAGCCCTCATAAGTCCATCCACCTACCTGCTATCAACTCAGTTTCGCAACAGTAACTGGTGCAACTCTTTTCTCAAGCTGTCTGGTAGGTCACTAAGTAGTTAGGCTTGATGGTTCAGTTTCGTCAGTCAATGCTTTAATTGGCCAAATCTTTATATGGTAGTAGGATGATTGTTGAGGTGATCTGTTGCTAGATATTGTTTTTGTTTTCGAAAATTAGACGAAGCACTTGCACAAATCAGTTTTGGCATTAGATGTCTCCCATATAACTGACATTTTATGGGAAAAAAACCACCAAACGGGCCTTAAAATCATTGAACTATACTGTAATACACACTGACTTAATAACTTAAGGCTACTTAAAATGGGGTTCAGATCGTTTCAGGATGCTTCGATTGTTTCTGGACTCAAATTTCGTTGTTTAACTCTTTTTCTACTGATTGGTCATAGAAGACCAATGCTTTGAAGACCTGCAGCTTTCCCAAATCCCAGACTATGGCTGAAATGAAGCATTTTTATTGCAAAATGATAAGTTTTTCAGATTTCATCACCCTGGAAACTGACCGACACTCCCAATTTTCAATTAATATGACTGTTTGTTCTCTTTGAAAACCAAAGTCGTGCTGGACAACACCAAAATTAACGCAACTTTGTCTTGTTTTTAAGACAAAAATTCCTATTGAACTTAAAAGTTTACATGGCCAGCAAATTTCGACTCCACTCCTTGCAATTTGTTCCAATTTTTCCTGCTCACTCCCTTACCGCGATGTGGTTAACGCTATTTGATTTCAGTTGCTCTCACGGTCTTTAATTTTCACGTTAGTGACCCAAAGGAATTCTGGGATATTCTTGCCTAACAGCAGCAGGAAAGTCTGCCAATTTTCATTTCACGTATTTTTTATAAGCGTCGAGCCACCTGGTCCTGCTGGCAAAATATTGCACCGATTGCATCATTTCCAAGTCAAAACTTGCAAAAATTGCCATGCCAGGTCCCAGAATCCATTTACAAAACGACTAAAGACACAACTTCACTCCGTGAATTGCCATCATTCGCTCAAATAGTTTGAGCGGCCCACTTTGTGTGAAATTGCTTCTGACCTCTGCTTTCTATCAAAGGATGGCCTCTACCCATCAACCCAGTTTATGATGCCAGGCAGGGGACTTCTGAGGTGGAAAACGACTCAAACAACACACTTATAAATCAAATAAGTAAGGATTCGTAGCTCAAGTGATCGTTTAGAAATAAATGACAGCTAGCGTGACGAGTGTGACAACAAAGATAGAGCCTTCGATGTGACTCAATCGTGAGACAAAAGATTAACTCAGCTATCATTTGAAACCACGATGACGAACACCTTTCATAATATCGTTTAACTCTCTTTCTACTGGTGATTTGGTGGCCTTTTTTGCAATTTCCAGAGGGTAGGAGGTGAAATCGACCTGGCCACTCCACATAAGGGGTTACCAGGGAGATTTTACTTCCAGTATGATGGACTGATTTACGAACAGCAAGAAGGAGCAGCCATTGTTAGCCTGGTATCCGCAGTGATAGCTAACCTCTACATGGAGGGTTTTGAGGAGCAAGCTTTGACATTGACGCCCTGTACACCTAAGATCTGGAAACGCTATGTGGATGACACCTTTACCATCTTAAATCGTGACAAAGTTGACTCGTTCTTACAACACCTCAATAGTCAACAGCCGACGATCCGTTTCACAATGGAAACTGAGAATGACAACTCAATTCCCTTCCTTGATACGTTGATCATCAAGGACTCGAATGGATTCCTCTCTACCAGTGTTTACAGAAAGCCTACACACACTGACCAGTACCTAGCGTATGATTCACACCACCCGCAATCTGTAAAACGCGGTATTGTCAAGTGCCTGTACGATCGATCTTAACACCTCATTACAAAACCATCAGTTACCTCTCATGAAAAGAAACACCTCTCATCCGTCCTTGTTTCCAACGGTTATCCGTTTTCGTTTGTAAAAAATCTTACGAAAACCTAGGGACGAACAACCACTTAAGAGCCGGAACCCAGAATTAAATCTACTGTGGTTCTGCCATACGTCAAAGGCACATCGGAGGCTCTTTGCCGTTGCCTACAACAAGGCATACGGATTGTTTTCAGATCTGACACAACTCTTAGATCACACCTAGTGCGACCTAAGGACATTGTCAATCCAGTAAAACAAGACGGAGTAGTCTACAAGATTCCCTGCGAATGTGGTAAGGTTTATATTGGAGAGACGGGAAGATCTATGCATGAACGGATTGAGGAACATGATAGAGACATACGGCTTGCTCAAACCCAATCGTCCGCCGTTTCAGAACACAGCAATGCGACCGGACATTTATCCGCTCTAGGATGAAGTTCAATTTGTTGACCGAGACCCACAGTGGTACACCCGCAGGGTTAAAGACGCTATTCACATAAGACTTCACCCTAACAACATTAACAGGGACAGTGGAATTGAAATTCCCGAAACGTGGATGCCCACGATCAGACAACACAACAGCCGATCAGTACCAAAGCGGACCGTTGAGGGAACAATTGAAGGGCTGGGGGCATAAACTGCCTATGTGGATTTTCGGCCGTTTTTTTATTTCGCTTGGATTTGTCCAAATTTTTGCATGTGAACTGCATTTTGATTCAAAAACATTGTCCCGTATTTTTTTTCACCGATTTCTTTTTCGTTTTCGAGAAATAACGTATGCAAAAAAACACCTGAAACTCTACATAGGCAGTTTATGCCCCCAGCCCTTCATATGGTGGAGTATGCTAATTAACATTCATGAAAACAATGCCCAAGGGTATTCTTTGAGTGAAAGACTAAGCGCCAAAAAAACTGTTGAAAAACGTGCGGTCCGGTCCGTGCAACCAAATGATCATTTTCAGTCGCTGGAGTCATTCCGAAGCACTCGTTGAGCAAAAGCTGAGCATTACACAAAAAAGATGTCACTTTAATAAACAGCTGGAAACTTTCGCTTATTAAACGAAAGTGACAGGCTTTTCTGTTTACTAAACAAAAGCTACACAGAACTCAACGCCAGCTAATAGTTGTCTATGAATCACGATACTCAAAATTTTGTTTTCTGCACATGCCCAAACTTGGAAAGCTAATATTAAGCATCAAAGACAAAAGGGCACGAGGAGCTCCACCAGAAAACAGAGTTTTGGGCCGTTTTGGTTCTTTTTGGCTAAATTCTTCAGGCCAGAAAATGGCTCAACAAGCGTTCAGGAGCAAAAGGGTTAATAAACAAAATCGATGGTCAGACCTGAATATTAAACAGAAGAAAAGGGAAATTTGTTTACTAGACAACAAAAATTGAGTCCGCAAACAATCTGAACCCTATTTTAAGCAATCATCTTGTAATTATACCTCTCACAGACTAATTAATGACTATAATGATCTTATTGAGACAAACACAATTAGTTTATGACCCACTTGACAACTGAGCGGACAAAATAAAAAACAGTTGACAAGGTAAGGGTTTCAGTATGAACCAAGGTCATATATAATATGGGGTGCAACATTTTCAAATAGGTATCTTATCAGTTATGTGAAAGCAACACAAACGTTTGTGAATACATTGTAGGTAGAAAGCCTAAAAAGATGATGTCACAAAAAGCAGTAGACTAGAGTGTATTGCTCTACCAGCTGAGCTGTCAGGCCTACTGGCAGCTCACCATTAGTACTATTCCCTTAGAAGACATTTAAGTGTACACATATTAAATACTAGGTAATGTAAATACTAGGTAATTCAAGATATGATACACAAGCTATATCGATACACACATCACTTGACCATGTTACATGTAATGACAGCCACTCATCATGAAAACATCAATGCCACCCACATAGACCTGGAGTGGATGGCTTACTTGTAGGTAGCTGGTCAAACATTTTTAGTTTAGTAGTACTGTCCGTTTTGTTCAGTTAAGTTACTACTACATTTTGCGCACTATCTCTTACCATCTTCTTTTCTTCTTTCGGTTCTCACTACCACTACAGGGCCCTTTGGTCCATCACCAACAGCAGTATATGCCAAAACTTGAAATTCATATTTTGTAAACTCATCCAGTCCGGTAACAGTTTTGGTCAGAATGATAGGATCGTCCAACTGCACAGTAAATAATGAGTCAGTGGAGCCTCTGTGTTTGTAGAACAATTTAAATCCTTTGATAATTCCATTCTGGGAGTCTTCTGCTGGTAGCTGCCAAGCCATAACAATACTGGAAGACGTGCTTGCAGTCGCCATTAGGTCTCTTGGAGCCTTTGAAGGAACTACACACACACAGATGAAGAACATGATTAAAAAATAGGTACCATAGGGTACTTGTGTGGGCTACCATTTAGAAATGTGAAAAGTTTGATTTCGCTGTTACTTCATTCTTTATACTAGAAGTTATCGGAGATTAGGGGAGTGCGTTCAACACGTGATATGAAAATCTGTAATTTGCGAAATGTAACATTGGTGACGATATTTGACCTTCGTCTATTAATTTCTGCCGAGAAAAATTGCTTTATGTCAAAAAGTTTACATGTTGGTCTACAGGGGGAGCAGGATTGGTGCAAGGGAGCGGGGTTGGTGCAGTGGTGAGAGCGCTAGCCTTCTACCAATGTGGCCCGGGTATGATCCCCGGACTCGGCGTCATAAGTGGGGTGAGTTTGTTGGTTCTCCGGGTATTCCAGTTCTCCCTAATCCCCAAAAACCAACATTTGATTTATTTAGAGTTGATTTGATTTAGAGGGCCGTAAGTTAGAAAACTGTAAAAGGTTCTTGCGTTCCCTCTTTAAATAAGGCTATTATTATTATTATTATTATTATTATTATTGTTATTATCATTATTATTATAGATACAACGATAAGAGATAACCGAAAACGTCATGCCAGGGATATTTAAAAAAAAAACAAGCCGAAAAGTTTTTTTTGTTGATTTGATTTTTTTTGATTGATGTCTTGCACAGTCAGGATTGCACGGCCAGGGTTGTCCATTAAAAAAATTCATCTGTTTGCACGGTCGCCAAAAAATATTTAGCTATTCGCACGGCAAGAGAAAATTCTCACTCCTTCGAACGACTGGAGTTATCTACTTACGGCCTTTTGAACCAGCTGTTGCGCTGACAATTTTTGTGGTCAAAATAAATTTTCTGCACCTCAGATGATTTTCAAGGTCAAAAGATTTTGGATCTTCCACAGCCTCCAAAAATTATAGCTCATTTATTTCGCCTTCGTTTTGGGTAGCTGCACTTCGAGCAAAATATAAATTTCGAAAAACATCGGCTGACATAATGGGCGTTGCGTTACCATACGCAAATGAGTGGCGTGCAATTGCTTGTTTTGTGTGTTTTAAATTTCTTAAAGGGGCAGTGTCACGCTATTTGGCAACTTTATTAAAAGCTAGAAGGTGTCTTTGCATCAATTGAATTCCAAAAATAATGTTCTAGTTTTGTTATTAAAGACTATTTGAAGGTACTAAAACTGTTTCCTGTCACCTGTGTCGACAGATTTCATTTTGCAAATTGCAGATTTTCATTTCAAAAACTGCATATTTCATTTTTCAAGCTACAAGTTTTCATTTCAGAAACTACAGATTTTCATTTCACAAAGCCGGTACAGACAGTCATTTCGGAAACTACAGATTTTCATATTGCAAAGCCAGTACAGATTACATTTCACAAATTACAGATTTTCATTTCAAAAGCTACAGAGGGGCTAGACTTTATTTCGCAAGCTATAGGTTTTCATTTCGCAAACTACAGATTTTCATTTTGCTGCATTTCGTTTGACAAAGAACAGTCAGCTTTTCAAACACTGGACCACAATCTGACCTGCAGTGCAAACTAAATGGTTATGAAGACAGGAAAGCATCACCAATCCACTTGGTAGAAGATGACATAAACTTGCTGCAAAACAATCACTGCTGCCTTTAATTCTGCCAAGATTCGTGCTCTGAATACTGTGATACGTCAACAAAGTAATTCTGCCCAAAGGCATCATAAATTTCGCTAATTACTTTAGACATGTTGCTTACAAACGAAAACAAAAGGAGAAAATAGGAACTAGGGGCCTGGATTCAACTACATTTGACAGTAATGATGATGCAATCCTTTTGTCTCATTGGTTTCCTTACTCCCAAGGGACATCAAGTGATGCGTTACAGACGGACAAATTCAAGGACTATAGTGTGAGCTACCACAGGTAGCCCACACAAAAATGTATTGATCGTCTCACACCAAAGTTTTGTCACACCACGTAATACAATATTCTGACATAACAGTCCCAGGGGTAATATTCATGTGATCATAAGCCACCTGCATCCGGACCATTTTGGCTTGTCAGAAAAGGATGGTTTCCATAAGCCACATCTTGTTTTAATGTAGGGCCATCATTTCCTTCACTGCAAATTGAACCTTGCACCATTTTCTTTGGTTTTTAAGGCTAGACAACGTCTGCTTACTTTGCCAGTAGATTAAGTTGTATTATACAGCTGCTTGGTTTTACTTTAGTTACACAACCACTGGGATGCAGCCACGCAGGAACCTACACGTGTAGTTCCCCAGAAAATTACAAACAACAGTTGTTGAAAAAATGTGATGATTTGTAAGGCCTATAAGTTTTCCTTTGTATTACGCCTAAGTTACATGTATCTGTTGATCAAAACTGTTAAGTATACAGGGGAACCCCGCTCTATGGACACCTCGCTTATAACGGACAGTTCTCTTTGTCCCAAATATTAAAAAGATCTCATATTTTCTCTTAAATATATTATTAGCCTGCTATACAGACACCCAGATAATATGGACACGTTAGCATGTCCCTTTGGTGTCCGTATTAACAGGCTTCCATTGTAGTACAACTTTATACATAAATATGTTGTAGGTCAAAATAAAATTCAGGGGAAAATGATTTTAACCTAGGTCAAAATGAAACTCCTTTGTCTTCTAAGCCTAATTATTCATCAGATAAATCATGAATAATTAGGGTTAAAAGACAAAGGAATTATTTTCATTTTGACCTACAACATTATACTTGTATATCTTATTAGTATGGGTTACATCAGGCTGAGTAAAATTAAGGATTAATATTACCTGTGTTTTGAGAAGTTGCTGAGACTGCACGAGGGCAATTTTTAGCAACTTCTAAAAACATGAATGATATTAATCTATAATACATAACAACAATTAATTGCAATAACATGTTTATTATGCCAAGGGCGAAATTTTCTTTAGTTAACTTTTTCAAGAGGTCTGGAAAAACAGTCAGCCAAGTAGATAAAAATACTCATTTTCTTGCAAGCAAAACAAATAAGCAGTTGAACCACTTCTTTTGGTCCAACACAAGTATAGTGATCCTGTTTGTTATTTACATCCAGTTGAGAGATCGTATACAAGTTTCATTTCCAAATAAAGGAAACAACAATTAAACCAAAAGTTAAGCTTCAATTTATTTCATTCACCTGTGCTGTAGATGATTTTTCACCACTTGAAAGTATGCATCCACTTCAAAACATGCATCCAAATATAAAAATAGCAAACGGTTTGTCCATCATTTTCTATAATATCTTTTCTAGGTAGCACTTGATCTTTCTGCTTTTTTTAACGAATACAACCCAAATAAAAAGAAAAACTTCGAAGGAGATGAAGAAGTTGTTGTGCTCAAAATGAAGAAATCAACTGAATAAGGGGCACCCAATGGCAAGTTTCGTCAGATATCTGTTCAGTGGAGGGTTGCTAGTTCACCTTAGGCTTTCAGTATCGATTAAAGAGTGCACTAGGATTTTCTTAACCGAAACGTGGCCTAAAAGATTTGCAATGTGGAAATCATAGCCCCTGAGGATTTTGGAAAGGTTGTAATTGCTCTTTTTGGCAGTCAAAAACGTCAGCTAGCATTTTTGGAAAGAAACTAGTTCCCTAGAAAGTTCTTGGAAAGTTCATTTCAGCTAGCATTTTCAATCTAAGGATTGAATCTAAGCAATCAATCTAAGCAATTAAAATCTAAGGAATCCGAAAAGATCAAATTTTTCTAACTAACCAAAAATTCACTTTAAACAGACTTCAAACACTATAAGGTGCTTAAAACTGCCTTTCTACAGCTTCTGATTGATTTGGTTCGTTGGGTGCCCCTGCTGAATGTGAAAGCAATGTGTTCAGCCAATCACAGGTGAGTATTTCCGGTGCTGGACCAATCAGGAGCAAGTAATTTTGCCCTCTTCAGAAGCAAAGTAAAGGAAAAATGCCCTCTTCTTCGACCAATCAGCATTCAGTAATTTAGCCCTCTTAATGTTATAAGACACTTAACCTGCAGCAAAGCATGATATTCTTACAAGTCATTTCAAAATGGGAGGGACAAACCAAAATTCCCCTGTTAGAGTAAATACAGTATACTACATGAACAGAGTTGTGCTAAAACCAATCTCTGATCTCTTACCATCTTCCTTTGTCCTCACCACCTTATGCACGCTCTTCGGTCCATCTCCAAAATCGTTGAAGGTCTGTACTTCAAATTCATATTCTGTGTACTTAAGAAGCTTTGTCACAGTAGTCTCAGTAGCTGCTGAACTGTAAATGGTCAGATTGGTTGAAAAGTTTTGAGAGCCTTGCTTTCTGTAAAAGACCTTATATCCTGTGATTTTCCTTTTTGATGGTGGTTGCAAAGAGACAATGACACTGGTAGAGGTTTCTGCAGTCACACTGAAGTTGTTAGGTGCCTGATAGGGAACTGCAACAAAAAATACCCAGTTACACTGGTAACCAGTGAAGCTGTCATATGTGACAAAATATAATATAGCAAACAAACTTGATACTTGAAATGGAGTCACCATGGAGTGTCCATTTAAGGTTATAACATGGGTTTGTTTCAGTTAGGAAGTTATAACATTTCCTGGATACAACCTAATGTGACCTTTGTAGTGCCTGGTGAAACACTCCTTTATGGCTAAGAATGGCCATCTTGCCACAACTAATGTTTTGTACGGTCTCATCTTAGCCCACACGTTGGGTCTATGTTTGTTGATTTGTTTTGTTCATGAGTAGGCTGAAATGTTGTGCAGCTGTAATAAAGCCTTCAGGTTTTTCCTTCTGTCACTGATGGGTTCAGCAGTTTCAGCATCAGATTATACCCAATCATGATCTCAGCCTCTCCACCACTGGCCACCAGCCCAGTGCCTGAGTGCAATCAAAGTATACGAAAACTTAAAAAGTGAAGAGCGGAGAGTTGTTTTGCATATGGAGGTCGACTGCGACCACAAACTTACTCCGAACTTACACTGTCTAACATGTTTTTACACTTGCATATATTAATTAAGTTACAAGCTTGTCAAGTATACCAAGGTTTTGTAATACATTTGGTGTTACATGATCAACCTGTATGCTAATTGAAGGGCTCGGGGCAAGAACGTCCTCCCGGTTTTTGGTCGATTTTCGATGTGCTCACTAGAAACTGAGATTTGGCATGTGGACTTCATTCCAGTTAAAAAACATTGCTCTGTATTTGTTTTGGCTGATTTCCTCTTCATTTTCGAGAAATAACGTAACCAGTGCAAGGAAAACCTTCTTTGCCACATGCAGCAAATATTCAAAGCACAAATGACGTGACAAGGTGACAGCGTCCTCTGTCTGGTTATGTGAACACATGTAAAGATAAACATGCTGGCGTATTTTAACATACCGGGTATAAATCACTTTTGCATCGAGTACCTCGGTTAGTTCGCTTATATGGAGTCTTGTAAACATCATCAAAAAGTATTTTCACGCGAGATTAACGGCAAAAAGCATTTTTACCCCAGATAAACAGTCAAAATTATTTTCACACGAGTCGTGTGACAGCCCATTGTGTGCGATCGAATTTCATATATACCGGGTATGCAAATTTTTCGGCAGTTTAAAGCTAAAGAATATTTTCAGAACTAGTTAAGTATGTTGTCCAAAGTCTTGACCTGTCGTCATTTACTTTGATTTTAATACCATTTTCGTTCCATATTTTCCATTTGACGATGAAAATGAATCCATTGCTGACGTTTCTCAACCGCCAAAACCACGCAAAACTTACTATTCCGAAAGTGCCGTTTAGAAATGAAAACCGATGGAAAATGCATTGGTTTTCCAGCTCATCGAAAACGGACTGACTGCTCGTCTTGCCGATTTCTCACCCTTAGATGAATTCTCCGTAATGTTCCCGCTCCGAAGTGAACCGCAGCCGAGCGAATATTCATTTCCAGTCCTCGCGAGAACTTTTCAAGGAGACAGCGCCCTCTGTGGTCGCATTGAATTGTGGGCATAAAAACATCCTTTAGAGCGCGCGCAACACGTCTTCAAACATCCCATATTTTCGACGCAGTCAAAAAACAACTCTTATTTCCGAATTTCTAGCACGGCAACCTTTGGCAAATGGGCCAAGACTCTCAACTGCGGGCCGCTTTTAAGACGAAAGTTGCTTTCAGACTGTCCCGCCTGGCTCAGTACTCTGTACTGCGAAACGCTGATTTGTTCCAGCGTTTGGCAAGCACAGAGAAACACCACTGGCTTCTTTCAGAAGTGTCTGACTTGCCGATCGACAGACTTAAATGACGTCCGTTCGACCACCAGGCTGGCGAGTTTCGATTAAATTTAGCTAGCAATCGACACCTCACAGCCACATAAGTTTCCTATTAATGAAACTTAAATCGATGTTTTAACCGCCAAATGTATAGTCTACGTCACACTATCAAACAATACTTTCCAAGCGTCAATCATTTCACGTGCTCTAAAGGCAATTCAATTCGCGCATGAATATTAATACGCAAGGGAATGAGCTGACTTGGTTTTTTTGCATACGTTATTTCTCGAAAACGAAGAGGAAATCAGCCAAAACAAATACAGAGCAATGTTTTTTAACTGGAATGAAGTCCACATGCCAAATCTCAGTTTCTATTGAGCATACGAAAATCGACCAAAAACCGGGAGGACGTTCTTGCCCCGAACCCTTCAATTAACACATCAGGTAAGATTATTGAACAAGTCGCAAGGATGCTGTTTGCTCAAGAAGAGATAAGTTTCATAACTCTCGAAAAGAGTAGGAGACTTAGTTTCTGGTGTGGTGGTCTATCTCTCTTTTATCTGGCATTTATGTGTCAGTTGGGTGAGTCGGTGAGATCAAACATGGACTGATGAAGAACTATAAACCGCCTTGAAACTATGTTATGTGTGTGGTATATAAATCCATTACCATTACCAATTATCATTAATGTGTGTTCGGTAATTCAACAGGAAGTTGGTTCACACTACTAAACATAATTATTCTTGTTTTCAGTAGTCAATACAACACAGTTTAGTTGGTATGCAATTATAGAGTAAAACTGTATCCAATAATCTAATCAACATGAAGGGTAACTACTTTACACTCTGGGGATAGAGTCAGTGTGGGCATTTTTGACAAGAGCAAGATTACTGGTGGATCACATGTGCGGCCTAAAGGAGAGTACACTGATAAAGTTTAAGTTATAAATTATCATACTTTGGATGAGCCCAAAGAGTACAAAATAAAAGTATTTTAGAAATCAAAGACAAGGAAAAATTTGTATGCAGTGAAATTATATTCAGTCCTGTTATTATTGAACAAGAGGTGACATAACAGCAAATTATGGACATAACAGCAAATTAATTATCACCAGTACTGATAACTTGCTGTAACTTTTTCTTCTTTTAAATGTTAATGTTGTTAGATATTAATTTTGCCAAAGTCAAGTGAAAGTAGTGAAATAATCATTGCAAATTTTCAATTCCTACACTAGAGAAGAAATGTGCTGAGAATTTCTGAGAATGGTTTTAACTGGCTCTGGGTGGAAATTTATAGGAATTATTAACCGCAACTTCTTCCAAGAAATCAGTTGTGGCCCAAATAGTTCAACCATTGCACTAACAACTGTATGGCCTTTGCTCAAGTCATACAAATATCTAAAATATTTATTTCCCTTTTTTCAAACAACCCACTCAGAAGGTTGAGCACTCACATATTTAAATCTGTGCCTGCATGAACTTTAGAAACAAAATACAAACTACATGGGATCTAGATCTCAGCTATGGAATTCGTACATCACAGCTATCCCAGATCAATAGCAAAATAAACAAACAGCAGTAAGAGTTTAATAACATAAATTTATATCTACACTGTACCTACAGGTTATTACTGATCAAACTTATGAAAATTAACCACATGAAATTTTACAAATGTGGCACCACTGCACAAAAAATTATAAAAAATACTCTGTCACCTGGCTGCTCTTTTTTAAAGGAAACAATGTAACCACTAACAAGCCAGTCATGTTCCATGACTCTTGTCTACCTTTTCCCCCACATACAGGCCTTAGCTCAAGCTGGGACTCAAATGGTTAATTTCAGCACTCAGCAGTTCATTTCCACCATAAACAGCTGTACTTTTCAAACTTCTCAAGGATGCAAATTTGTCACCATTGTTTCGTTTAAATGATTCCTGGTCACAAGAGGACCGAAGACTGTAAATGTATGGCAAGCAGCCATCTTGTATTTCAAGGGACAAAGTGGAGACTGGAAATGATAGTGCCTTTTTAGTCAGCAGCCACATGCAATTGCAGGCTCACAGAAAAAAAAAATGTTTGCCTACCTTCTCACTTTTGGCTAGCCTGGGACCAGGCTCCACAGTGGAGTCAAGGAGCGAAAAGAAGAAACGTCCCCCACTCGGCTCACTTTGCTTGCCAATTTTGTTTGCCACGTTTCTTCTTTTCGCTCCTTAACCCCACTGTGGAGCCTGGTCCCAGGCTAACTTTTGGCAGGTTCTACCGATTTAAACTAACTAAACTAACTTTTAAACTAAATGATGGCTCAAAACAATGTGGGTGACTACTTTTTTGAAACAGGTGAGCTTAAGTTTAAAAAGCAAATGACACTAACTTTATTGAAAGACATTTTTCAAAATTGAACATTGATATTGCCTGGATTGACCACACGGCCCAGTGAGCATGAATTAAATTGGAACACTAAAATACTGTAGCCTTTTCATGGCATAGTGGTTTAATTAAAACTGAATGCCAGACGATTTGAGTTCCACTCAGCAACATTTCTCACGGTGCTTTTCCATGGTGACTATTTTTTGAGTGCATACATGTATCTTGGTCACTGGCCCAGTCTTGATTTTAACTACACCGTATTTTGTTTTGATGCAGATTTGAGGAGTATCAGGACACAGTCTTCAGCGCATTTTGAAAGCGTTATTGCAGATTGAGAGTGTACACATAGAGATAGCTGGCCTTGTGAATTTCAAGAGTCAAATGTGTTTGATCAGGACAAAGAAAGGGCTTACTGTATATATACTAACGTAATTTTTCCAATTACTATTCCACAAAATTTTCCAAGAATTTAAATGAAGACCGAGCAGAAATACAACAAGAAATCTCTCTACCACTGTTTAATTTCCTTATTTCAATGTGAACTCTTGCTAGTGAGCTTTTCATTGTTTGAAAAGACCAACAGTTTCGTCAGTAAAATTGAAACCCACAATCACTGATTACGCTGTGCAATTTTATATAGCTATAATTTTGAAAGGATTGATTAACGATATAATGTTCCGACGTTTCGGCGACCTCATGACACCATTCTCAAGGAATGAATAATACAAGCGAGTTCAAAGGAGTAAGATCTTAGATTTACTTTAATGGGGTTAAATAAATACTTTGGTGCGGATCGAATATGTTTGTATATTCAAGCATGGTCTTAATTGTTTGATGTACAACATTTCGCTAATTAAACAATCAAATTGGCTCCTGCATTTTTTCAGTACTTTGAAACAACTAAGGAGGTCTTCAGGGACTGTGCTCGTGTGTTCATGCCTGCCTGTGTTTTCACGCCTAAAGTACCTGCTACACTTCATCAACGCCACCATTAACGCCTTTATCAAATCGAGAGTTGCTGACCAGCAGACACCGCAGGCCAAGCCAGTAATGGTGGAAAATGACGTGACCCAAGTGATCATACCTTTTAAAGATCAAGATTCTACTGACATTGTTAAGACTGAGCTGAAAGACCTTAAGTAGTCTTAATCTCCAAACCACAATCCAATCCGTATTTGTTGGTAGCAAAATTGGCCAAGACCTCCAAGAATTTGGGCCCAAACACAACTAGTTAACCAATAGTTTGTAAATTACCGTTTTCAATGTAACCTGTGCGATAGAGGTAGCTATGTTGTTTATACTCGTGGACATCTACATGCATGCGTTGTTGGCCATAACAGCACTTCATCCTCTGTGTGGAAACATGATAATGTTCACGCGAGCACAGTCCCTGAAGACCTCCTTAGTTGTTTCAAAGTACTGCAAAAATGCAGGAACAAATTTGATTGTTTAATTAACGAAATGGTGTACATCAAACAATTAAGACCATGCTTTAATGTACAAACAGATTTGATCCATGCCAAAGTATTAATTTTATTTAAATTAACCCCATTAATGTAAATCTAAGATCTTACTCCTTTGAACTCGCTTGTATTATTCATTCCTTGAGAATGGTGTCATGAGGTCACCGAAACATTAGAACATTTACATCATTAGTTTTTACTTGCCTGTGTTTTTCTAAAGCATTGTTAATATGATTGATTGACTGACTGATAAATCTTTATTGATCAATTAAACCAAACACTCGCAGACATACATGCAAGTTTACAATGCAATAAAAAGAGGCATTATCTATAATGTATTATTTTCCTTACAAATTAAACTAAATAAAGTTAAACAGACATCTATTTACAAAGCAACGCTTAAGCGCTCTGTGCGAATGTCTGGTAGTATATAGTCATGACCACGTTGACGTAATGATTGATATGCACGTTTGCTTGGTAGAAGATCTGTTAAACAATGTGTATCTGTGTCTGTAATGTTTCCCCATAGTTGTTTATTCCTAGCCTGAATTACATCACTGATGAATATGCGCTTATTGGCACAAAACCTGCATGAAGCAAAGGAACTTTTCCGCATCTAATATTTCCCGCGCAATTCGCTCCGGTTGGCTGCATTTGCATCAATATACTGTCAACGTTCATACCCAGTGCAAATAGGTTTATATCCAATTTTCTTGGCGACCATTCACTTGTTTTGAATGATGTTTCTTCGCTTGCGAGATCACAATCAAAAGTTTATTTTTATGGAAAAAAAATTAAAATCGAAAATTTTATACCTTAAACGTACACAGTAACGTTATAATTTACTGGCATGTTCAAGGTATTTCATGGCCTTTTCCATAACCTCAAAGTGTTCCTGGGCCCTAAAATGAATGAATGACACTTTAATTACGGTCAAGACTGTAGTCTCCCTCGTGGCCCTGTGAAATTAATTACAACATCGTGCCTAAAATTGTAGAATACTACACTGTAAATTTAAAAGATCTGTTTCAGCCCCAAAGTGCCGATTCAGCCCTATAGCCCCTGGCGCTGATTTGACTCTTCGTGGGGCCATTTTGTCAATTTGGTCTATATCAACCCCAATAAAACCGATTTGACCCACAGTGGACAAACAATTCAGCCCCTTTGGTGCATATCAGCCCCTATCACTAGTGCCATTTTGACACAATTGAGGGCTGTCGAAGAGCAGAGCCCTTTTCTTACTACAAAAACTGTCCCCAATCAGAGCCATTTTGACTCCGATTGGTAGAGCTATTTCCATTCGTGCCAATTTAGGGTAGATTGAGCTCTTATTAATGTAGCCGTTTAGATATGAAATATGAACCGAATTGTAACGTGAACCAGAATTGTGGTTTCTCTCCAAGTGGTTTCTGCACCCTAAAAATATTCGATCTGCGAGGCATCCCCCAACGCCACACATGATGCGAAGAGAGAGCTAGTTAAGTCATGGCTGGAGGCAAACAACAACAACAATTTATTGACAAATTCAGATAGGTATAAGAAGCTTGTCCCGCAAATAGCCGCAAAGCTAGTCGAGGCGGGACAAGACGAGCACAAGAACATAATTATTAGAAAAAAACATATAACAATGAATTACTTTACATAATAATGCGGCTTTGATTAAGCTATGCAACAAAATTAAAATAAATTACAGGTAATTTTATTATCATTAATATTGCAATCAAAGAGATGAAGAGAGAAAAGGAGAATCAGATTATACTAGCAAAAGAGAAGGACAAAAGAGGATCAGTTTTTCATTGGGTCAATTATCGTTTCCACTTCAATATAGGAGTCTACAGTTTTCACCCGTATCCGTCGAAAGAACATCAAGTGAGTATACTTGAGTCGGCATACTTATTTGAACCAGGGTTAGAGCCCATGTGCTCCTGTTGAATTTATAATTTTTAAGATTCACTTGACGCCCTTGTGGGGATGGCAAAGAATGTCATTTCTATTTTCTTGTCAGGGCAGAGACAAGGAAAAACAGGTAACAATAACATTTATCGCTTTGTGAACCCGCCAGTCAAAAGAGTCTGGATACGAACATAACTCACTCCCAGAGATCTTTGAGGCCCTGCTCCCAAGACGTGCATGTCAAACCTTTTAGGTGGGAGGCTTCCAACGAAATATTTAACACTGTGCAATTTTTAGTTTGATTTTCAAAAGTCTTGGTGATTTTACTACAAAGAAGAGTCAAATTGTGGACAGCTGATTCCCTTGTCGTATTAATTTGGGCTACCTGTTTCCAAAAGGGGACAAATGTTTAGCCGCATCGCCGTTATGTACGTGGAGAGTGTTAGAATTCTGTGCGCATCTTATCGCCAAAATGCACTGGGAGGAGAACGATATAGATCTGATAGCAGTGCTGATGGTTCTTCTACCTTGGGATTTATAATGGTAAGCTACTAGTAAGAGTGTAATTGCCATTTGCATCAGATTTTCACAAGCTTCAGTTTAATTTTGTCATTGGTATAATTTTGTTCCTCTTCGTGTATGCATTATGATAAGCTTACACCTGTTCAAATAATTATAAAATGTACTCAGGTTCTGCCAAGTTATGTAAAAAATTAATCTTGCCTTTAGTTAATTACATGACACAACTTCTAGCTCTTAAAGTACATCCAACTGT
>JAEMWC010000589.1:320000-325000 GCA_016490735.1 Pachyseris speciosa
CGAGTTGATACTCACAGCACGTGCGAGGCTTTCAACCTTGTCTTAAATTCGGCAAGCTATTTCACGCGGACAAACTCTACTGGATTTAAGTCTTCACAATGGCGACAGAGTTGTGACAACATCCAGATCAAATTAAATCAAAACAACTTTGCCATTTTCTAAATATGGAACTGTCACGACGTCGATACTCACAGCACGTGCGAGGCTTCCAACCTTTCCTTAAACTCGGCAAGCCTTTTCAAGGGGACAGTCTGTACTGCATTAAAATCTAGCTTCACAACTTTGCAAAGATATGTGCAGGACAATTTGTTCCGGCGGTCGAAGTGGATTATTTAACCTTGAGTGTTCACTTGTGGTCACGTATTAAATGGAAGGTATCACATTTCGAAAACAACTAACCGTCGCGTGATGTTAGCCTTTCGACCTTTGGACTATGGGGTTTGCTTTAACCAATGAACACATCACCACGTGACTGCTATTGTGCATTGGCCAATCAAAACACCGGAACATAATTGTATTGTGCATTTTTCTGAACAGGAAAAAAAAGACTGAAATCTAACACATTTTATAACTCGTGATACTTACAGTATCCCGAGCAATTAGGAAGTAAACCTCTTTTAAAAAGATACATGAATTTACCTATCTGGTATAAATAAATGTCAGAGAATTTCAAAATCGCCTGTTCTTTGAAAAGAACATCAGTGTGGGAATCGAAAGAAACTTTAGATATTATTCTTATCTTCTTTTGCAGAAGAAAGCACTTTACAGTAGATGATGCAATGTTCCAAATTGTCAATTTCTGTTTTTTCCTTGCTATACGGTATGGTGTTCAACGTATATGCCAGTTAGGTGTGAAGCTGTATGCTGATGTTAGGCATTGATTCATTACTTTGCAGTAGATGCAATACTCCAAATTATTAATTTCTAGTTTTTCCTTGCTATGCAGTACTGTGATCGAGGTATATGCCAGTTATGTTTGAAGCTTTATGCTGAGGGATTCTTACTGTTAGGCATTGAATAATCACTTTACAGTACAGTGTAGATGCAATGCTTCAAATTATCAATTTCTACTGTTTCTTTGCCTTGCGGTACTGCGATCAATTTGTATGCTAACAGGGTGCGACACTTTACTTCAAAACTTGCATGCATAGGAATTCTTACTATTAGGCATTAATTAATCACTTAACAGTAGACGCGATGCTTCAAATTATCAATTTCTAATTTTTTGTCCTTGCAATACGGTACTGTGGTCAAGGTATATGCCGTTTAGGTGTGAGGCTGTATGCTGAGGAATCCTAATTGTTAGTTATTGCTTGATCACTTTACAGTAGATGCAATGCTCCAAATAACCAATTTCTATTTTTTTTCCTTGCTACACGGTACTGCGGTCAAGGTACATGTTGTAGTTCAATTTTTGACTTTGGTTCAATTGTTTTCAAACCAGTTTATTTATCTTGAAACCAGTCTATTTTTTTCAAACTAGTTTATGTTTTTCAAACCAGTTTATTTTTTTACAATTATGATAAGTTTTTTTTTCCCAATACACAATCTTTATTTCCTTTCTTTGACTGAACTTACATGTACCTCAAAAAAGTTGCGCAAAAACATTCAATAAAGGGTTCGGGTTAGTGGTTAGGGGGGTAACGGATTGGGTTCAGGGGTAGGGTTAGGCACTGATCTTATTATTTAGGCCTTATCCCTGATTTTAAATGGTTAGCTCTTATGGAAGGGTTAGGGAGACTATGCTGTAATGCTATGGTATATCTTGAGGTATGAAAGTTACTTAATTTCATACCAGTATGAAATTTATTCTGACCTTGGTCTCCTAACCCTAATCATTCATAGGAGACAAAGGATATAAATTTCATACTGGTATGAAATAATTTCACACATACTAAATTTCATACCACAACATATATGTTTGTACTACAAAGCCTGTATGTTGTTTTATCAGAACTCATCTTTGGTCATGCCAGCTACCAGTTATAATTTATTGCATAATTCAAGAAATGGATAATTTAGTTAATGGTAACATTTTTAAGGTTGTAAATTGTACTACAGACATTTTACATGTTACAATAATGAATTGGCCACTTGACATAATACAAGAGTTGTGAAACTGTGGCCACTCTTGTATTGTATTGTTGTATTACATCACTTTAACTTAGAACCTAATTTAATTTACCTTTTTACAATCTCAATTTCTCAAAACTCTGAACCTTTGAAATCCAGGGTGTCCAGCATAATAATTGCGTGAAAAAACTAAGATTTCCTTGTCACCTAAAGGTAAAAATAAGTTGCTAGAGGCCCCTGGGCACTGCTAGGGCACAGCCTTGGTTAAGTTACACAGGTTATCTATGAATGTGTTACAGTACTCTCCAACAGAGCACCTAAGAGTTCAGTAGTAGCTGTCTAATAGTATGCAGGGGATAAGCGCTGACAAACTTTGTGGGGTGATCTCTCACTGACATGAGCCAAGTGTGTGAACATAGCTCATAGAGGGAAATGGTTATGAAACCTAGCAGAGTTCTTTGTTATATGTTTTTGTTAGCTATTCTGGGGGTTGACAGTGCACAATAATAATAGGTGGTTACCGCGTGCTCATGCAACTAGCCAATAAAAACATCTCGATTACGTAATTCATGCATAGTAAATGAGTGCAAACAAAGAAATGTGCACGATCATGGGCCTTCCAACATAAATCTTGGCCTCTTTGTTTTGCTCCTTTGATGTTTGCCAGGTTACCTAACCATCTCCCTCTATTAACTATGGTGTGGATTGGAACATCTGCAGGCACAATTTCTGAAAGCCGTTAAGTCTATTTCAATAAGGTTGAAGAAAACGTCACTTTGTAGTGGTCCCTATACAGGTTTCACTCTAGTAGTAATTGACTTCTGCTCACAATGTATTTTGCATAGACTTAAAAACTCATTGACAACTCTTTGACTTATTTTGCTGTATAATGTCTATCATTTAGCCATTCCTCTGTTTTTTGGCCACTCATTAAGTGGTGAGGCAGAAATTTTGGTTTGTTCATTTAACTCAGTTATTTTCTGGTAAAACTACTCTTTATCAACACAGTATTCTTCTATGGCTTCTGTCATTTTGAAAATAGCTTAGAAGCCTTGCAGATACATGTAAGATGGTAGAGAGAGTTGGGATCTATGAACAAATTATCAACTAATATGGGTTAGTTTGCATCAGTCACCAGTGTGGTGTAATGGATAGGGTGCAAGACTTCTGATCCAGAGATTGGTGGTTCAAACTCCAGTAAGTGCAATTAGAAAAATCCTTTGTTGTGAAGTGTGTAGTTGGATAAAAAAAAAATTTTTAACTCCAGGAAGTGCAATTAAAAAATCCTTTGTTGTGAAATGTGTAGTTGGATAAGGTAAGTGTGTCAGCTGGCAGGGTGTGGCTGAATGTGGGAGTAGGGGGAAGTGGTACAGTGAATGGGGAGAGGGGGGTGAGGTTAGAAGAAAGAGAAAAGTGATGTTAAAGAAGTGTTGTTAAATTCTTTTTGTAACCTCCCCCCCCCAAAAAAAGCAAATTCCACACCCCATTTTTTCAACCACACCCCAAAAATAAAAGCCCTTTTTAGACAGTTTAAAAATAATAATTAAAACTGGTTTGAAAAAAAAACTGGATTGAAAAAAATTGAACCAAAGTCAAAAATTGAACTACAACATATATGCCATATAGGTGTGAAGCTGTATGCTGAGGAATCCTAATTGTTAGTTATTGATTGATCACTTTACAGTAGATGCAATGCTCCAAATTATCAATTTCTACTGTTTCCTTGCCTTGCGATACTGCGACAAATTTATATTCTAATATTATAGGGTGTGAAGCTTTTCATGTATGCATAGCAAATCTTACTGTTACAATATTGATTAATGACTTTACAGTAGATGCACTGCTTCAAATTATCAATTTCTAATTTTTTGTCCTTGCTATACGGTACTGTGGTCAAGGTATTATGCCATTTAGGTGTGAAGCTGTAGGCTGATAAATCCTAATTGTTAGTTATTGCTTGATCACTTTACAGTAGATGCAATGCTCCAAATTATCAATTTCTACTGTTTCCTTGCCTTGTGGTTCTGCGATCAATTTATATGCTTATAGGGTGCGACGCTTTACTTCAAAACTTGCATACATAGGAATTCTTACTCTTAGGCATTGATTAATGACTTAACAGTTGATGCAGTGCTTCAAATTATCAATTTCTAATTTTTTGTCCTTGCTATACGGTACTGTGGTCAAGGTGTATACCCGGTATACTAGTTAGGTGTGAAGCTGTATGCCGAGGAATCCTAATTGTTAGGTATTGCTTGATCACTTTACAGTAGATGCAGTGCTGCAAATTATCATTTGTTTTATTTTTTTTCCTTGTTATATGGTACTGTGGTCAAGGTATATGCCAGATAGGAGGCAAAGATTTACATGTATGCTAAGGAATTCTTACTTTTAGGCTGATACTGTGATCAAGGTATATGCCAGTTAGGTTCGAAGCTTTATGCTGAGGAATTCGTACTGTTAGGTATTGCTTGATCACTTAACGGTATATGCAATGCTCCAAATGACAATTTCTACTTTTTACTTGCTATTCGGTACTGTGGTCAAGGTATATGCCAGACAGGTGTGAAGCTGTATGCTGAGCAATCCTAATTGTTAGGTATTGCTTGATCACTTTACAGTAGATGCAATGCTCCAAATTACATCAATTTCTATCTTGTCCTTGCTACACTGTATACAGTACTGTGATCAAGGTATATGCCAGTTAGGTGCGAAGCTTTATGCTGAGGAATTCTCACTGTTAGACATAGGTTGATCACTTTACAGCAGATGCAATGCTCCAAATTATCAAATTCTATTTTTTCCCTGCTATGCAGTACTTTGATCAAGGTATATGCTACTTAAGTGCAAAACTGTATGGGGAATCGTACGTGTAAATTGTAAGGCATTGAATAATCACTTTACAGTAGAGGCAATGCTCCCCTTTC
>JAEMWC010000589.1:330000-365000 GCA_016490735.1 Pachyseris speciosa
AAACAAAACAGACAAAGCAATAAAAAGAGAAGAAACAAAAAAATGTGGATGGTGTCTCTACAGTAGTTCGAACCTGGAATTATCTGCATCAAAAGCAGTTACGATGACTGCTGCACTATATTTACTTAGCATAGCTTATGAGGAGGATATATTTAATTTATTTATTGCAAAATATCTAATCCGACATTTCTCCTGAGAGTTTGAGAGAGAACACTTATCGAACGGATTAAGATTAGAGATATGAACAAACTGTCGAAATTACTCATCGAAGCATCTCTTGCAGAAACAAGACCTGAATTCCGTTCCATATTTTATTTTTACTCAATAGTATTGCATCATGTTCATCATGTGCAGATAGTAGCACTGCTTTCTCTAATACAATGCATTTTTCAAGTACAGTCAACACTGCTTGTGTTATGGATGTGACAATCACCCAAAAAATGACAGCGTAGCAAACCGACTACCTAGGAAATGATGACCCATAAAAACAATGAACGATTAGTGGCTTTTGACTGGTTTTGATCCCAGGAGTTTGGTTTCTTCATATAGGTCCGCTGACTTGCACTAAAGACCATTAGAGAATGGAGGATTTTTTGGCATAAACGTTACTGGAATCTCGGTGAAATGTGAGGAGAAATTAATATTCAGTAGGGTGGAACTGTTCGCAAATACATCACATTGCTATAAAAATCACGTCACGTTAACCCTTCAGAAGGGTTACATACCCGAAACGTCTTTGCTTTTAAGAAACATTGCTGACACTTTTGGTATGTTTACCTTTATATAAATCGCACTACTTTAAAATTAAACAAGACTACATTTGTAATTAAGTAGAGATCACACCGTTGAGAATATAATTATAGAAAGTACTGTAACTCACCTGCCGGGACAATTACTCCATACAGTTCTACTCTCAGTGCCTTGTGGTTTCTGAACTCAGTTGGTTGGAACCTGACAATACTTGCTCTTGCAGTCTCCACAAGATTATGTTTCACAATGTCATTTCTTCCATTATTTGCATCAAATATCTGTAAATCAGTTAAAATCACTTTGTAATAAATGTGGAGCAAACTGAGCACTTGCATCAAGTACGTGTACGTCAAAACCTTTAACTTCCCTGACTTAGTATGCAAGTGAAGAAGAGTGAGTGCGTGTTTATGCAAATTTGGAACGATGAACATGAACTGATCATGTTACGTTTTTTTGAGGGGGAGGGTGGCCTTATTTCTTGCTGTTTGTCATGTACTGTAAGTCTCTTTCCTTCTTTTGTTCATTTTCTATTTCTTTCTTTTCTTCAGTTCTTTGTTTTTGACTGATTGCATGTACACTTTGACTGTGAAGAAATGTAAAAAGCCATGGGAACTTCTGCCTTCTAATTGAAACTGATTGACAGTGGGTCAATGTGATAATGGGTTAGTTGACAATGGTTTGAAATGAAGGAAGTATGAATTAAATCATATATGAACTGCGGAAATGAAATCAAATGAAGAATGATCCTTGCAGTTGTGAACACAATTTATGCAATCACGAAAAGAAGCCTAAAAACAATTCAGGACTTCAACGGGGTTTGAACCCATGACCTTGTGATACCGCGGGTGCAATGCTCTAACCAACCGAGCTATGAAGCCACTGACGTTGGGAGCAGGTCAATTGTGGGTTCTGCATAATCATGTTGCCGTGAAAGAAAAGAGTATGAATGAAGTCCAGGTATATGTGAAATCAAATGAAGAATGACCCTCGCAGTTGTGAACGCAATTTATGCAATTGCGGAAAGAAGCCTGAAAAAAAAATTCAGGACTTCAACAGGGTTTGAACCCTTGGTTTAACAATAGAGTTAAATGATTACAATGTAGAATAGCTGTTCATAAATTGGGAGCACAGTACTGGCAAAAGATGTGAGGGGTTCGTTTTCTTTGAAATATTTAGTGACCACTGGGCTGTCTTTTAAACACATACATTGACTTTTTTAAAGCAATATTTGTGTCACATATTCTTTAAGAAAATGCAGCTTGGTCTTATATGAGATTTATAGCTGCAGCAAGTTCAACCAGGATCTTATGGCCAATTTATAGTTTAAATGGTTCTGAAGGTATCAAAAACTGATGTTGTTGGGAGGGGTTTTATAGTTTTGTTAACTGGCAACAACATTAAATGACAAATAGTACAGTTTCTGTGGAAATAATTTATGGTATATTTAACACAATATTACGTATTTCCCCTCTCTCTGCATGGTGGCAGGTTCTCTCTATTCTATCGTGACAGCACTGAGATGGACCTGCATGATCTTTATCAGATCATAAATTAAACGCACTGACCTTTCTTATGTTTAGAGGCCGTGCCAGGAAGGGGGAGGGGGGGGGGGGGCGTGTCGCTTGTTTGAATTTTAAAATCTCCCATGTCGGTGTTTACATTGCTAATTCTTGGCCTTGATATCACTGTCAGAATTTTGGCGGGAATGATGTCTCTCGTCTGGATTTCATTTTATGTGCTATCGCTACTTTTGGGTCGTGTCACTTGTCGCAAGTTACCCTGGCAGGAATTCTGTCTAAGGTGAGCTCGTTGGAAGTGTTAGCATTGTTGCTTTAATAAATAAAATGAAATGAATTTTATTATGATAGGGAAAACACAGCCCCAACATGTGACTGGTATGCTTGGTTGGAAACTAAATTTGATAGCACTCTCCACTCAGGCAAGTATTACCTTCAGAAAGCACTCACTGCAACCACACCTGTGATCACTTGCTTAAGAGAAAAAGTCTCACATACAGTAGTCCACCCACCGTGACCCCCTCTCCCCACCAAAAAAAATATCAATGTTTAGCTCTCCAATAATTCTAATCTCCTATGCTTCTTAACATAATTACATTGTATCACAGCAGAGAACAGTACAACGATAATCCATTAATAATATGGGCATGGTTGTCCATCATTTATCAAACCGTAATCTGTAACCGTAATCTGTTCTTCCAATGTAAAATCCCCAACTGGAGCACAACAAGAAAACAAAAAATGGAGAAACCTCCATCAAGTCTGAAAGGTGGTTTGACCGATCCAGAGTTCCTTTAGTTTCCAAGTGAACCTTTGGATCGTCAAACAACTTCGTTTCATAGGCCTGGCCCACAAAGTAAAGAGAAAAATCATGTTCCATTTGAACAGCGAGCTAAAGCAAATAGTGTCATTTTGTACTTGAGCTTGAATTGTGTAAATGCACAGGTAACCTAAGCTCAGGGAGTGTTCATAATAACCATTGAACCCTTTGGTGATCGTGTTAATTAGAAGGGTTTGTATGCAGAGAATTTAATGGTAATAAATAGAAATAAAAATAAAAGAATTAAGTCAAAAACTGCAATAAAAAGGCAGCCAGGTCAGACTAATTCCGTTGAGTTTTTATATTACTGTTCTTGTTTGTCAAATTTGCATACAAACCCTTGTAATACAGTCGAAACTCTCCTTATGGACACCTCTCTAATACAGACAACAAAATTGCCATTTTCCTTTAAAAAACCTCTATGATACAGATGCTCTGCAATATGCAGTATGCAATAAACTTAACCTCTTTGTTATGGGCACCTAAATATTAACAGCTTCAAACATAACTCTTTAGTCTAGTGCAGCTATGATGGAAGTTGTGCATGTCAGATCATGTTTCCAACTTCTTAAGAGCGAATGTCACTAAGGCTTCAGCGAAATTGGAAATGGCCAAACAAAACCTTCCTTGCTACTTTGTGTGTAGTTAGTCATTGGGATGAAACCACTCACTGTGGTATTTGTTTGATTTCTAACAAAAACCTGATCTGAGCATCGGGGGAGGGGGGGGGAGTTTAGGCCTCAAAAAGCATTTTTGGGAACATTTTGCACCTTGAAAATTGGAGTTTTGTTAGTAAAATATTTCAAAGAGCAACTTTACAGATAAAAATCTGCTTATACCATAGCAAACTTTCATCCTTCCTCTCAAGAAATATGTTATCAATTTTTCAGCTTGCTCCCCCTGGTGACCCCTGCGTCCTATCATTTTGAAGGGGGGGGGAATGTTTTTTTAAAAAGATGAAAATAAGACATCGCTAAATAAACTTTTCTCTTCCTGGTATTTGGATTTTTATCAAAATTAAGACGATGTGAATATTTCACTCTTTGTGAATCGTTTGATGCCAATTTCATCGTGTTCAACAACTCGATCAAACAGGTCTTGTTTTCGAAAGATTTTTCGTCGATTCAATACCGCTTATACTTGATGAATTGTCCACTCATTGTAGTTGTATCGCCGCCATTTTAACTTTCGCTATTTCCAGGCTGTAGCAGCTCATTTAAGACATTTAGACATCACTTTTGTCTTCCTCGCCGACAGCCGCAATTTTGAAGGGTCGGTACTAAACGTGGACCCCCCTTCTGGACCCCCTTCTGGACCCCCATCTGGACCCCTTCTGGACCCCCTTCTGGACCCCCTTCTGGACCCCTCGATTTTTCTGTTGAAAAATAATAAAATGATATTTAACAGTCTTCGCTTTAGATTTCAACTTCGGCCGGTTCGTTGATAGTTACAGACAGTATTACAGTAATCGCGAACATTACCACGGCCAGTTGTCATTTTCATCCCGAGAAAGACTTGCTTTGAATTTCGCTGAATTTGCGTTGCTGACTTTTGTTGTTGTTACCAAATACTTTAGCATTTTCTCGCAAAGGTTAGATAAACGTTAAATATGCAAATTACTGTTCAGCTTTCAACTGGGTTTCAAAGAATGTGAACCGAGCTCATAAACTATTTTTCTGTTTGGATTAGAATAAGCACTGCTAGTTAATGTTATCACTTCAGCAAAAAGGTGAGCAATGTTTTCTTCCACGCTGGCAAAATATAGTCAAAAGCCGCTGAATGATGATGGAATGAAATATGATCACTCTGGTTGCCTAGCACGTGACACAAATCTGCCACCGATAATAATTTTCACATTCTCCGAAAGCCAGTTGAAAGCTGAACAGCAAGTTGCATATTTAACGTTTATCTAACCTTTGCGAGAAAATTCTAAAGTATTTGGTAACAACAACATAACTCAGCAACGCAAATTCAACGAAATTTAAAGCAAGTCTTTCTCGGGATGAAAATGGCAACTGGCTGTGGTAATGTTCGCGATTACTGTAATACTGTCTGTAACTATCAACGAACCGGCCGAAGTTAAAATACAAAGCGAAGACTGTTAAATATCATTTTATTATTTTTCAACAGAAAAATCGAGGGGTCCAGAAGGGGGTCCAGAAGGGGGTCCAGATGGGGGTCCAGAAGGGGATCCAGAAGGGGGGTCCACAATTTGTACCGACCCCATTTTGAAAGCTATTGAGTTGGCTTGGCGATGATGTAATTCCTGTTCACCTCCGCAGATTGCTTGCAGATTGCAGGGGCACCTCTTTTCAAGCAGTTGTCCCAAAAATCTCTATTCAGTGTGGATTAGAACTGCGTTCTGCGAACACAATTATTCAGGCAATTTCACGCAAGACCGTTCAATTGTTTACAACAGATTGTATTTATCTAGGTTTGACAGTCAGATATCAAGCAGATTTGCCGTTATTATTTTTCAAACACACATCTTCAAGCAAGCGGTTAATTTAGCAAATTACTGTCTTCGGGCAAGTGGGCAAGAAAAATGTATAGTTAAACTGTCCAGCATAGTTAACTGCTCTGAAGGGATCTATAATAGCTAACTTAAATTATACACACCACTAACAAAGCTATCAGTTTGAGAAACATTTCACAGTCAACGGGAAATCACTCACAAGTCTGTGGTTCCTCAGTGAACGTCTCATATGGAGAGAATGCATGTTGGCGCGTTCTAACCACAGTTCTCGTCTTCGATGACAGCTCAAATGGTTCCTTTTACAGCGACACCCTATTCAATTTGCTGCACCTGCAATTGGTTTGGCAAAAAGCTCCAAACATCATCACTTCTTTTTAGAGTTAGCTGATGGACATCTTGCATCTTGGTATTTCAAGTAATGATTTAACATTCAGTTCGTACCGGCTGCTTCGTCAACGATGTGGAGAATGATGTTTAAAGCACTTTTAAACTTCGGGATGTTTAACTTTGAAATGCCTTGCTATAAAATTGCTGGCAAGTTAATTGTCATGCAGTACGAAAACTGCGAAGTTCACGATTTCATGCCCACCAAGGGTTCAGTATAGTGTTTATGTTTGTGCACGTTTCCGCTGACCGGTTCTTATTGCTCGCAACTCGAGGCGTGCCTGAAAAGATTTCTTCCCGCTATTTACCCCAAATTTAAGTTCAGTTACAGTACCTCGAAGATCTTTGATGTTCATTTTTAAAAGGTTTTCCTCCGTTTTCGAATTAAGCTGGTACTTAACAGTCTTAACACAAGTGGAGAAATGCAGGTACCGCAAATAATCTTATAAATTAAATGCCTGGGGCGTGCATTAAGTTTAGGGTCCTGGGGAGGGAGGCAGATATGAGGCGTTTATTAGAAAGAGGCGTTTATTTCAATTTAACTCACTGTCAAAATTTGTGGCAAACGAAAACATGCCGTTCCTTGATGACCTAAATAAAGTTGCTGACACATTGAGACAGAAATGAAGAAGATACAAGAGCGCTATAGTTACTTTTGAATTTGGGATTCAAGAAGATGCACTAGTACTGCTGACCAGTCAAGCAAGAAACTTAATAAATTGCATGATTTTACTCTATGGAGCGTTTCCTTGGTTTCTGAGGCGATATCTGGGGGCCTCAGTTAGAAACAGGGCGTTTATTAGATGGGAGCGTCTCATACAAACTTTACAGGGGGAGCGTTTATTAGAAACAAGCCTTTATTTGAAAGTGGGCATTGACGTATGACTAGTTTTGCGGTTTGCAAGGCTTTCTTTCTACTAAAGTAAGGGGCCACCTGCTGGCAAGTTAGAAACTAAGATACCTGAAACATACACGTTTTTTTTTTTTCATTTCTGGCCTTCCTCGTGGTCTTTGAAACTGTATCAGGATTTGCTTTGCACCCAGTCTGCTCATTCTCTTGAAAATTTTCATTCAAAAATCCTTTCTGTCTTTCACTTAAAGGAGATAATGATATGCAGGATTTTAGCACCCACCGATGGTCATCAAAAAGAGAACATCATGCGGATCTACATCCTCATCCGTTGCTACACTATACCGACAAGTCAGCTACGAAACAGTGACTAACACACATCTAGTGTATCAGTAAATTCAAAAAGCGTCCATTCCCCCCTCCGGGCATACCCCGGGTACTTTACCCGAAATGTGTCTCGCATGGTGGGGCATTTGACTATCTGCAGTCGCCAACTAAAGGGTTTTTGCAACGAGTGATTTGCTATACATTTATACTTGATTTGCCCTTTTTAAGGCACTGACGGTGGGGCATATGACCGTCTAAACTGGAAACACAGAGGGGCATTTGTTAAAATGTTTTCAAAAAAGTCAAATGCCCAGGGGTTCGCCCAGGGGGGGGGGATTGGCGCTTTCGGAGCTGACTGATACATAAACTGTTTGACTCAAATTAGAAACGGTATATGATATGCTATTTTAAGTGCCCATGCAAAGCTGGTACTAATTTTCCTGACTAACAAAATCATAGTCCAACGGATTTCTGTAAAGCTTTCATTTCCAATTTCCCTTTGAAGATCCGTGGGGCAAGTGGTCACTTAGTTTGGTAGAAAGAAAGCATTGCAGACAGCAAAAGTTGGCATACCTCAACACCTGCATTGCTCCGCTTGTGTTAAGACTCTGTTTCAGATTAATTCCAAAACAGAGGAAATTTTTTTAAAAATGAGCATTAAAAGATCTTCGAGGTACTGTAACTGAACTTAAATTTGGGGTAAATAGCAGGGAGAAATCTTTTCAGGCACGCCTCAAATTGTGAGCAATAAGAACCGGTCAGCGGAATCGTGCACAAACATAAACATAAACACAAACATAACCAGCTGCAGCAAATTGGATAGGGTGTCCCGGTAAAAGGAACCATTTGAGCTGTCATTGAAGATTTCCCATTGACTCTGACATGTTTCTCGAGCTGATAGCTTTGCAAGTGGTATGTATAATTTAAGTTAACTATTATAGATCCCTTCAGAGCGGTTAACTATGCTGGACAGTTTAGCTACACATTTTTCTTGCCCACTTGCCCGAAGAAAGTAATTTGCATAAATTAACGGCTTGCTTAAAGATGCGAGTTTTGAAAAATAATAACGGCAAATCTGCTTGATATCTGATTGTCAAACCTAGATAAATACAATCTATTGTAAACAATCATATGGTCTTGCGTGAAATCACCTGAATATTATTTAAAAGAAAGATAGTCGTGAACAAAAAGTACAAAAAATCGTAATTTTGCTTGACGTATACATTGTAAATTGATTAGCCTTTATGTAAGTTTCAACAACAACAAAAAAAAGAAAAACTACAGACAAAAAAAAAAAAAAAAAAAACTCTTACAGTACATTACTTAAAACTAACCTATAGTCGGTGTTACAATACATTACATAGATAAGATAGTTACAGGACACTGTTAAGAAGACTACCTTTTCAGAACTCCCGTTTGTCCTGGGAATTATCTAGTGGGATGAACCAAAAAAACGTTTACCATTTACATCCCAAGCATAATTTCTGGGGATTTGTGGTAAATGGGAAAACAACCTTGGCTCCATCCTTTTGGTGTCCGTATATATATCAGACAGGTTCAAGTGTAACGCCATTACGAAACGGTTAAACTGTTATTATACACCTGAGGTTGGGTTACCTGTGGCACTGTAAATTATTACAAGGCAGAAGCCATTATTTGTTTTTGACAAAGGTAGCAATTACCAAGTTGGCACCTGGTTTGTTGGAGATTTCACAACAGGAGAGTGGAACAAGAAAGCTAATACTTAGATATTTGGAACAAGATGAAACCCAGAAAGTTACACTTTGCGATGAAAATCACAAACGCCCATTTGGGCAAGTGATCCCCATGACTTGTGTTCACTTGGCATATTTTACTATGGCATGGGCAAGCTGGCTATTAGTAATTCCAACCCTGAGCATACCTTGTATAAAACATCAGAGTCTCTATGTACAAACAGCCTTCAAGTAAATAATTTAAAGCAAATGTTGGAGGCCATTAGATCACGAATTTGAAGCAAATTATAAGACTGTGTTGAATGCATCATTACTAACCTTATCTGCACCGTTCTCTTTATAAGTCATCCAAGTTGTACTGTTCAGTGATAAAAGCAGCTTGTACTTTGAAGTCCATTCATCAGTTTGTGAATTTCCTTGAGTCGCTACAGCACAGATGAAGAACACGTACTTCAGGTGAATTTGTAAGTAGTCTCTAGGGTCACTGTTACTGCTGGGTAACCACGCGCCATCCCCATACAGTCGACCTTTATCAGGTACATTGCCAGCCCTTGATGACGAGGCTGTAAAGCTGCTACTTGGGATCTCATGCCTGCTGTCCACACCGACTGCTTGAATCTGACAAGCTGAAACAGTTTTTTTTTGTCATTAAAAAGCGATATGTTTACTTAAATTATTATATGAAGTCACTTTCCTTTCCCTCTACGTTTCATTTACATCATTCAGGTTATTAAAAAATGAAATTATGGACCTGGTGCGAAAAGGAGTCAAGTTATTGAATAAAAACTTGTAATAAAATGGGAACTTCAGTATATATATTATCTTTTCACTTCTCAGAATATATGACGCATGGTTCTGTTGCGCACATTAACTTCAAAGATAAATGCACATTGATCAGTTGTCAAGACAAGCAATAGCCGAAAATGTACTAGATAGAATTTATCCGTTGGAGACAAACTCTAGATTGATACAAAATAATATAATATATTAATTGGGTGCCTTGAGTGTGCTTTTTGGACTTATTGTCTGACTCAATGAGTTACATCCCTTCCTGTCAGGGCGTCGATAAAACTACAAGCCTGCTCTGTAGCCTGCAAGCCATCTCTCCCGGGGGTAGGGGGTGGGGAGGGAAAATTTGAATTTCTACGTCCAAAAATTGGACGCAAAAAGCTGATTGGTTGATTTGACCGGGTGATGACGTGATCTATCATTGAGCGTGGACTGCGTGATTTGAGTTTGTTTGTTTTTTGTCCGGAAAGGGCAAGACATTTGTATTTGCAAAGCTTGCAAAAATTTCTCCAAATATCTGAACTATCCATCAGATTTGAAACCAGAACAGCGTCTAGCAGTCAATAGCTTACTTCAAAGCAAAGATGTTCTCCCTGTTTTGCCTACATGATTTGGCAAAAGTACCAGTGCACGCTGCTGTGATCTAAAATAATTATTGGTCACAGACTGTATTGGTTGTTTTCCCACTTCAAAGCATTATTGACAACCAGGTTGCCGAAGCCGAAAGTATTGAGATGTCTGTTGGGATCTTTTCTTGGCGATCTTTCTTTTGACTGGGGCTTCTATCTGGCATACTTGCCAAAGTTGGCAAAGTTCATTTCATCCTTGGTCCGACATCCGAGACTTCAACTTCATTCTTTTGAGTTTACCATGTCCATGTGGCTGCAATAAAGCTGAAACCTTCACTGGTTTTTCGTATTTTTGTGGCTCACGGTAGGTAGACTCTCCGTTCTCTCTCTCCGTTTTTCCCTCCTTCTACCCCCCCCCCCCACCCCCCAAGAGAACTTGCTCGCAGGCTACGATAAAACCAGAAACAAGGAACATTTCAGAAGACTACTGGAACATGGAATACAAAAAATAATAATTAAAAAGCATCTTCAGCACAAAAACTGAAATGGCACAAAAATAAATAATACCTTAGGTTAATAACAGAACTTTTGGCAAAATTAAAAGAATTGAAGAAGACGAAAGATGTCTTCCAGGAGGAGGTGTGTGACAGGAATAGAGCATTGATTTGGGACTTACTGGAAAGTTGAATATTAAGGTGCGTTATTATTGGAAGAAATAACGAATGCTGTCACCCGTACAAAAAATAATGGTTCAAAGTGTGTGAACTCTAAGGTAACACTCTTTGTATGTCAAGGGTCTACAAATTTCTTACACTGTATCTCCATTGACTGACATTTTTCGAATAAATTCCATGCAAAGTTTATTGTTAATGTTAGTGATGCTCAAATGATCAGTCAATAATTTAACTTCATTGACAGAAACTTGTTGCAATCGAAAGATCTGATTCAAAGAAGTTAAACGATTCCTTCGAGTTCGACAGTGATAAACAAACGATTCAGGAATTCTGACTTCTAGTCCTTCAAATCAAACGCAAATGACCATATGCTTATCATATCTTCTCAATTCTTGAACGTTAGCACTTCAGAACTAAAGAACGATGAGGGAAAGATACAAAATTGGAGATGAAAAGTTCGAACGTCTGACGAGCGATGACGAGTTGAGAAATATCTGTAATCCATTCATTTCAACATCTAACCTTTGTCTCTAGACAGCCTGGCACATTTTGTGGCTTTGGAACTATATGTCTGTTGTTTTCTTCACCTCTAGTTGTCGTAACTCTGTATCTGTTCAAACCCACGCGACAGAAGATAAAATCAAGTCGAGTTGCGCATGAGTTCATGACCTCACGGCCTTCCTGGTAACTAGCTTGTTCAAATTCAACATGGCGGACTGAAGTGCGATCTGGATTAATTGGGAAAACAAGAGGTTTCCTGAAGATACACACGGTTTATATAAGTAATCAGAGACGAAAGGAAACATTTTTGTGTGGTTTTATCAACTTAAAGTGGTCCAAGTGAAAGAAAAACTACTGCAACAGTCAAATCAGAAAATGAACAAAAATCACCTCATCAAACTTGCGTCTTTGGAAATTAAACAAAATGGTGTATGGAGGAACTTTTCAAGGAGCAACCATTTACAACAGGATCAGCCAACAAATTGTGTAAGTTTCTTGTTTGCCAGTGGAAGCAGTGGATCATGACAACTTCACGCCGCTTTAAGTGTGTACCCCAAATTCTGGGGTCATTGAGCATTCATATATTCACGCTATTGTTTTTACTCATCACTTATTCACAACGATGTTCTGCCGACAACACGGCATGTTTCCGAAGAGCGCAAGCTCTTTGATGTAGGTGAGATATTTTTCTTTTATTAACAGAAAAGAAATAAAACCCAAGGGACTAAGATGATATCTGCTTGATTGATTTTAAATTAATAGCATGTGTGCCATAGCTGGCGCCACCATTCTTGTCAATTTCAAACTTGAACCAGATATCGAAGGGAGGTTTTTGTCAATTACCACAGAACAACCGGACAAATCGGTCAATATTTACGCTCCCAGCGAAAATCGCGTTCGAGTGAACAATTTCTTGAAGGCCGTAAACAGCCTTGGAAATTTGAGAGTAAAGATCGAAGATTCTACATGATCGCCTTTTTAACTTTTCTGAGTCAAAACTTTGCTCGAGAGAGGGAGGGTTTCCTTTTTCAAAGTAAACACGGGAGCGCACGCGAATTGAATTCATGACCGCGGAGTATTATTTACCTTGGTACAAAGCAGCAGTTACAAAACTTGATGCGTGTGGCAATGCGACTTTGGCGTTAAACATTTTTATTTGTTGATGTTTTTTTTACCTTATTTCGTTTTCGTTGCCTTTGCTTTAACATTCTCTGCGTAAAATCTTTTCGACTGATGGAACAGGGCAAGCAAATAATCGGGAAGATTACGTACATCGAGCGTGACGAGCGTCAGGGGACGTGACAAGACGCGGCAATTGGTCAATTCTAAACAGTTGACATGACAACCGGACAAAAATTGCGGTTTTCTTGCTCGCGAAGCTTGCTTGATCAAAACAACATCCGTGTTTACTAAAAAGAGTCCGGAGAATTACGTAAATCATAGTAATGCCTCGACAGCCGTTTGACGATGGATGACTCTTTTGACCGATGTACTTGGCCTGAAATCTTCAAGCCGATCTTGATACGCGACAACAAATTCTAAAAAGTCGACGAAGCACTCCTTCTTGCTCTTGGAATAGTAATCCACGTGAAGAAAAAAGGATACAAAGATCTGGACAATCTTCTTGAAAGACACGGTGAGACGATTAGGATCTTTTTATTGTTCTCAATGTAGGCTATCAGTTTTCAACAGAACGAACCAGAATTATATTTTTTGGTTCTGTCAATGAAAGGTTCTGTCAATGAAAAGGTGTGATTCACCGAACGCCGAACGCACTACTGTTTGCTTTCGGTTAGTTTCACTCATGTTTGCTTTCGGTTAGCTTTTATTTGTCGGAAAGGACAGCATTTTATTGTTTTCGGCGTTCGGCGTTCTGCACCTGCCGATTCATACCCATACAGCTTTGTAAATGAAAAGACAGGCACAAGACATATCATTCTGATAAGCTTGTAAAGCTGATATATTATTCTTTTTGTTGTATAAATCTGGTGCAATTAGCGGTTGACTGTGGTTTTCTAACAACTTTGCGATTTAAAACACGAGCAAAGAAACAAAATGCAACCAATCACAACTAACAGACACGACCCTGCCAAAATGTAAGCTTAAGATGAATGACAGTAAGGCCCCCCCCCCACCCCCACCCCAAAAAGAAGAACCAACTGTTTGTTCAGTTGACACATTTTACAGAGAATGGTATGGAAAAGTATTGCAGGGAATTGATCGCACCATCTGATTTAATATTTCACATTATTTTAATTTTGTTTTTCATGCTTTATATTTATAGAAATTCTCAAGTGCTGATACAATAAAAATTAATTCCTTTTTATTCTTGTTTTCTCAGTCTGTAGTGTGTAAGATACATGTTCTGTTCTTTTTTTCACTATCCAATAGCCCTTATCCCTTGTATAAACATCAATGAAATACCAGGTGAGCTTTGGCACAAAAACATGATATCTTCACAAGTGAAAATTTATTTTCACACACGTAAAAAGATCACCATTACTATGGCTACATGATAAATTGCACCTTTTGCAGTGAAATTGAAATGTTTTGGTATGTCATGGATGTTTATATGATAAACAGAACATTACATGGCTGCTTGGAGATACGAAATTTCTCTTCTCGTGTTGAAGAATATTTCACTCATTCGCTGTGCTCACTCATGAAATATTTTCAACACTCGAAGAGAAATTTCGTATCTCCGCACGGCTATGTAATGTCCTCCATGTATGTTTACGCCAGGCTATATTAGTAAATTTGACTCCCTAGCCTCCCTTTTTGAGGTACAAAAAAAAATTTGAAAATTTTACCGTAAACAAAATCCCAAAGCAACGAAGATGAAAAAGATACCCACATGAAAAACAGTATGAAGGTGCCAGGGGTTTGAGGAGAATTTTGTGTAAGGCTTGGGGTGAATTTTGAGCAACTGAAGAGTGATCATGGTTTGAAGGCTTTCTAAGGTCATTAAAATATTTTTGCCAAACTTGCAGTTTAGCAAAAACGGAACATTGTGAATCATTCTTCGTCTTTACAAAACCATGTAAGTGTTGCAGCAAGATGCTTCATAAAAGCAAACTATTGTTGATCAATGGTGTTTATTTTTGTTTTGCCCCCTCAAGGTTTACATGTACAAGATGAATATCTGTTCAAGAATGTATCATCAAAACTTCGCACTCATATGTCTTGCAAAGCGGCAATGCTGGTGCTATTCAACTTTACTAGTGCAAGACAAGGAGAAGAAGTTGCAGCTGCAAGAGACTTGAGGTGTCAACTAATAGACATACTGGTAAACATCGCTCCTACAACATCTGAACTCGCTCAACCAGGAGATCATCAAGAAACTGAAAACATTTCAGCTGATTCTGCGCAACCACCTCCTGCACCTCCGTTGGAACCAGCAACTCCTTTTGTCATCTCAAATATTCCAGATCCACCACTTCCTACTCCTCTATTGGAACCAGCAACCGATGTTAACTCTCTTCCCAATCCACCACCACCTACGCCTCTGTTGGAACCAGCAACTCCTGTCAACTCTGTTCTCAATCCACCACGTCATGCACCTCTGTTGGAACCAGGAACTCCTGTGAACTCTCTTCGCGATCCACCACCTCCTATGCCTTTGCTGGAACCAGCAACTCCTGTTAACTCTGTTCCTGAACCAACTAACCCTTTACCCATGTCAAATCCTACTCTTGCAAGGCCACTAGAAACAAGTACATCTTCAACCAGATCTAAATGTGTTGCCACTGAATACCTTCTATCACGTCAACAAAATATGAGAAAAAAACAGGATAGGGGACGCAAGTTTACTTCTCGAGAGGTCGTCCGTCGTCTGAACTTGCAAAAAGGTGAACTTACAAAGCTTGCAAAGAATGTGCATCATGGATCTAAAAATGACTTTATTGCCTCATTAGCAGAGTCAGTCACTAGTGAAAAGGAAGATGATGTTGACAGTAACTGGGATGGAACTTTATCCCCTCAAGATGTTGTAAATTTGGCTAAAAGAGCTCATGATCCTAAAACTAGAAAGTCTATTTATGACATCATAGTTGAAGAAGATGCTGCTATTCACCATCATTTGTCAGCAATTGAAGTGCTTGATCTTCAAGACACCACCAACCCAACTGAGATGATGAGTGCACTTAGAAGAAAACTGCCTGGATTCTTTGACTCTGAGCGCAAGGTTAACACCCTGAAGGCAAAGTTTCGAAGAGAGTTTGAAGTTCTTTGGCAACCGGAAAGAACTCACGCAGGTTGGAGAATCAATCCAGATCGACTGAGGGAAACCTTGCTTCATTTGTATTGGTGGCTTCCACCCAGTGAATGGTGGAAAATTTATGGAGATGGCAGGAATTTTGGCGGGAAGGACAGTGTTGCAGTGACACTGAATGTCTTAAATAATGAAGCAATGTTTCATGGACTTAGCTACCACAGCCCAGATGAATACTGGCCCCTTTACATTTTTTATGGAAAGGACACTAGACTTAACTTAGAACTTAACCTTGGTGACCCCACAAAGCAAGATAGTCTAAATGCATGGACAGCGTCAATGATCAGCAGAGGACACAAAATATTTTTGTCTTGTGATTCCAAATTTTCTGACAATTTGCTTGGAGACGGATTAGATCCCACAAGTACTGACTCATTCAGCGTGTACAACTATGACACAAAGGACACAAGGTGTGAAGTTGGAAACAACACAAGATTTCGATCTGAACTTGGTCGCACAATTGAAAGAGAACATCCCGACTCAATTCTTCCCTCTCTGCCAACCTCTTGTTACATTCCTGATGGAAACCACTGCTTTTGTAGACTAACCGAACACATGGTATTTGATCGTTGTATGACTTGCATCAACCTGGAAGGCCAGCAGAGTATGGGTGGGCAAGCTGCTAAGGACCAAGCTCTCAGCCACTTTCTTGGCAACATCAATACTAGGGGCGTCAGAAGTGGAAAATTTGAGCTAAAATATGATGGCAAGAAATTGGAGCAAGTCACTTTAAATGTGAACCATGCTGAGACAATATCTTCACCAGCAAGTCAGTACACCAGTTGTCATTATCCAGAAATTCTGGATAATGTTGCTAGTAAAGAGGTGCAGTTTGATTTACCTGTTCAGCTGAAGGAAAGTCTAAATTGGCCTTCTTTGAAAATATCTGAGTACGACCTTGAAATGAAAATCTGGGAAGTACATTGGAAGCTTCATGAACTTGAACGATGGGATGAGGACCCAAGGCAATTTGAAGACAGATTAAATCCAGGTTCATCAAATGGCTCAAGAGATCCATCTGATTACAGATTTGGCCTAACCGAGGCAGAAATAGTGAACTTTGTGAGACTTGCTGATCTCTACCATGCCTTGACATTGCTGCGGTATGGCTCATCTAAGCTTTACCATTACTTGATGAAGAGAGTAGACGTGTTCCCTATCATGTTGAGAGACTTGCCATTTCATTCATTGTTCCGTGGTGGCACAGAAGGTGGTGAAAGAACACACTACATGCACCAATGTTTGTATTTTGGCCATTCATCAAGAGGGGGAGGTTGGAAGAGTCAAGACCCTATCCTTACATTGTTTACCTGGTACTACCGATTTCTTCGACGACGCATTGAGAAGTGCCCACCAGCTGTCAAAGAGGCATATGACTTGTACGTCAAGAGAAAATTTGAAGAGCAGGGCCTTGACTATGCCACTGAAATGAAGAAAATTGAATGTCCCTCAACAAAAGCAAGCCATTCAACACATCCAAACCAAGGAAGTAATTCTCAGTCATCAAGTGACCATTTAGTAGAACCAACTGAAATGCAACCACCACAGGAACAACCCCATCCAGCAACAGTATCAGTAACCCAACCTGATCAAGATTCATTTCTTCAAAACAAGTCAGCTGAATGTTCAAAGTCTTTATTGGAAAGGCAACAAGGGCCATGGTATGTGAGATAACTCCACAAAAAAAGCGCTTGAAAGTAGCAGTTCATCCCAAAGAACGTCCTATACTGGTTGAGATTGCCTCACTTCGTGAGCCTGTTCCTCAAGTTTTGAATGAACTCACTTTTGTCATCTCTGGACGGCTAAATGAGAAGGACAAAAGTGGCATCACAAATGCTGAGCAACTCACCCCGATAATTTCGAGAAATGGTGGAAAGGTGTTCACCAAGGACATTTCAGGAGCTGCTGATGCTGAATTCATTTTGGTGACCTCACAGAAAGAACTTGAGAAAGACGTGAGAAAGATAAACAAGCTAATTGTTCATGCATACCGTTACAAGTGGCCCTTAGTCTCAAAACAATTTGTGCTTCAGGCTGACAAGGAAAAAGTTCTTCCTAACATTGAAAATTACAAACTTCAAGTTAGCAACTTGGACAATGCACCTACCAACTCAATAGTTCATGCAAGAGTTGTAAAACACAGTGAACTGATGGTCAGTGGTACCAAAAGTGCCCACAGGGAGCTAAAAAAGACCATGCGACAAAAGCGGAAGCCAGAATCGAGAGAAAATGAGTCAGAGAATGAAAACAATGTGCCAAAACAAAGACCCAAAAGACCAGCCAATGGATTTATTGTCTTTGCCACAAAGAAATATGCACAACTTGCAAAAGAAAATCCAGAGAAAAGCATGTCAGAGTTAAGCAAAATAACTGGCGAGCAATGGAAATTGTTGAGTGATCAGGAAAGAATGCAGTACAAAGAATTAGGACAGTCTGATTTTCAACAAAGGAAAGAGAACAGAGCATTGGAACTTAGTCAGTCCAACCATGACAATCATTTAGACATAAATTATAGCCTTGCTTTTACAAGGATGAGCTGAAATTCTGATCAGAAACAGTAATTCCTTTAAGTAGTTGGCTTTTTATTTACATTACACCAAGAACAATTTAACAGACTGTTTTCCAAAATAATGAAATCAATTTACAATTCTTATCAATATTTACAGCATTTCGCTCATGCATGAAGGACTGAGAGTGACGCTAATTGACAACATTCCAGTATATCTATTCAAGTAACCAACATTCTCAATTCAATTTGCTACTGAGTGTTGACTGGACTGAAACAAGATTAATCCTAGTTGGTGTAAGTAAAATTCTAGAGGTATTGATTTCAAGGAGTTCTAGGTGTACAGTAAAAGCCTTCATAGACGAACTTGCCTTTTTTTCCAAGTTAGCATCAAAAGCTTTTTTTATAATTAACATTCTACAGGATATTAAATATTCCTGTGAGTTGGATGCCCAACTACTCAAACAGTGCTTTTACAATTTTTCATTCCTATCAACGTTTCTGCCTTCAACACAAAACAATACTTTTGAATAGTCGAGAATGTGTTAAAATTATATTCAAGCAGTTATTGATTATGGTTTGGATTTTCCTGTTCATCTCGATTTAAATCATTTTTGGAACACATCAGTTTTGTCATTGTTATTGTTACCACAATAAACACATGCATTCATTTACATTTTGTGTTTTTGCTTTGTCCTGTTGCTGGTCCCCCTAATAATTGTAGGAATTTAAAGAAAAATTCATGAAAAATGGATCATTTGATTTTGAGTCAGTCAATTACTAGGTTACCACAGATGATACAACAGTTACCCTCAAAAATATCACTTTGATTAGCAGTTAGTAACGGTGGACAATTAAATAAGAAAATTCCACTTAAAATATAAAACCTTCTTCTCTAACTAAGGCTCAAAGTCTCGGGTGGCGAGGGTCTGGTAAACAAAGTTTCGAAATCCGAAGAAAAAAGACAACTGATTTTTTGATCATAGTACCACTTCAAGTAATCTTCAATCTATAATATTTTCTAGTTGTCATTGGAACACCTCCCTGATATAATTGAAACAATCTTTCTTCTGCCAACAAAATGTCAACAACCAGTCATAAAGCTGGCTCATCAATTTAATATATGACCTCCAACTGCCATTGCCAGGGCTGTCACAAATTTTGTCCAGTAGGCGGGGAAATGAAGAAAGTAGCCGGAGGACAAGAGTTTCCTTGAGTTAGACCCCAGGGAGAGGGGTGGGGGGCACAGGTGGAAGTTTTAGGATAAGATAACAACAAAAATTGTTCCCAGTATTACCAATTTCAAGTTATAGAAACATTGTCTCATGAAAGTTTGTGAGAAGTTGAAAAGCTGTGGAAACAATAATATTAGTATTGTCTGTGACTCCTGTTTCCACTGCATTTCCCATCCTCCTAAGCTTCCACTTGTGCTTCTATAACTCAGTAGAAGCAATGACAATGTAATGTAATGGAATATTCACAGGCAAACATTTTTGTCCCCAAATTAAACTTCTGTGAGGCTTTTGTTAGGCTAAAGATAATTAAACTTGATCTTAATCAACAATGTGTCACAACACAAATTGAATCCAACTATAAGTCTTTTATTTCTTTACTTTTAATGCAACAAACTGATTTCAAAATAGTAGTTAATGGTATAGAAGCCAATTTTTTAAAAGTATAATCAAAATGTTCTCAACAAAGGATATACATGTGGCTATCAAAATTATCTCATCTTATCATATCATCATTAGCTAAAAACTCACAGCTGACAATATAAATCTGAGGTGAACTACTGTCACAAACAGTAATTTTACGGAGCAACTAACTCATCAAAAGCTGATAACCATTATTGATACTTTCACCATCAAGAATAATCTTCAAGAAATATTATTATCTCATGAACTGAAATAATATTAACTTCTAGAAAGTTTACAATTTGAATGCCTCTACCGATTATGTAAAATCAGAATCTAATCCGAAGAAACATAGCCCAGCAGTAAAATCAGTGAAAGCCTTCTCTCAGCTTGAATGAAAAAACACCCAGCAGCACTGTTAACTGCGCCTAAACTTAAAAACATTTTTAGCTTAACAACCATAAATTGAACCAAACTTCCTCTCATGATTCGCTAAGCTAAACATAACTACCAGCCTTCTCAAAATGTGTCATGAGCTAGTGATTTGCTACTTTTGTAACCAATGGTCATAACCAATTTAATTTCCCTCAAGACCTCAATCTTTAAGCAAAGGCATGTGGCCATTACCTTCTACTAATCATTGTGAGAAGGCTGTGTTCAGCCTAGTAAGTACAAATGTTTCGGTAATCAACAGTAAATGGGATATTAGACTCAGAATATACAAAATTTAAGCGTAAGGTCATAGATGGCCTGTGAACAAAAATCTTACTTTACAAACATACTTAAAGTGGGAACAAGGATTTCCTGGTTCCACGATTTTAATATCCCATTTAGCTCCCAGCAACGAGTCTAACTTAGCAAGGTCTTTTCCTGAATAAGACACTTGAAATTGATTCTCACTTGTTAGACCCAAGATCCTAGAGTCATACATTGGATCACATACGCCAAGGTGAATAGGATGCGCAGGACGAGTGGCATTACATGAAATGCCAGAGTAAACACCTTGACGTATTTGACTAGCCAAACAACTCTTTCTTAAGTCTAACAAGTAAACAAAATTTTCACAATTGTTCAGTTGACAACATAAAATCCTGTCCCAACCCTCACAAATAATTTTGTCTACTAGACCCTTTGCCTTAGAACCAATACCCACATTAGAACAAGACAAAACATGTTTCATATCGTTCAATGTACAACAAACACTCCCATCGACACCTTCAACTTTACCCTCCACCAAAGAACATAACAAAAATGTAAACTTAAAAAGTTCCTTATTTTTTGAGATACTTGTGCAAATAAATACTGAATCTCTAGAAAAATCAAAAGAATACAGGGATCCGATTGTCAAAATGGTACCACCTTCTCCAACATAAAAATAAAAGTGAAATTCCTCATTTCCAACAAGTTGATCAGCACCAGCCTTCCAGGGCTTGTCATTGCCTGCTGATTCCCTTTCTGGAATGGGGTCATGGTTCTGGGTCCTCCTCTTCCTTTTTGGTGGTTCTTCCTCCACTGGCCTGCTCTCCTCCACCTCCCAAACATTCATGCAGGTTTCTCTGCCTTCATGTTGTACAGTCACCTAAAATTGAAAAGCATATTTATTAATCTTCCAGTTACACCGCATGGATCTGCATTACTGAAAAAAATATTTTCTAGAAATGCTTAAAATGTGAAACTTCTTGAGATTGGCAACGAGTATGATGAAAACAAATTTATCTCCTCCCCACTGATTTGCAACCTAAAGGTGGGCCCACACGAGGGGATTTGTTGCAGGAACATGTTGCTGCGAAACGTAGCAGCAACACTTTCATAAACTGTTCACATTATGGGTTATCTAGCTGGGACGTGTAGCAGGGACATGTAGCAGGGACCAAATCGCAGAGTTTGCACACTTGTGAGAATGTTGCCGGGATATGTTTCAGGGACGTGTTGCGGGGACATATCCCTTCTTGTGTGTTGACACATTTTCTCTCGTGCAACATAAATTTGTCCCCGCAACATGTCCCATGAAGTTCAACAAATTGAACTCCATGCAACATGTTGCAGGGACACATTTTGTACAAAATTCATGTTGCACGAGTGAAAAAGGTGTCAACGCACACGAAGGGATATGTCCCAGCAACATGTCCCTGAAACATATCCCGGGAACTTTCTCACAAGTGTGCAAACTCTGCGATTTGGTCCCCGCTACATGTCCCTGCTACACATCCCTGCAACATGTCCCTCAGTGTGTACTTAACGCGATTTTGTCCCTGCTTCATGTTGCAGCAACATGTTCCTGCAACATGTCCCCTCGTGTAGGCCCACCTTAAGAGAGTAATTTTCCCCACACAGCAAATGACTTAACACACAATTTATTCCGTAATAGTAAACTCTTCTTTTTTTATAAGAATATATTTTATAATATCGATGTTGAAATCTGTGAAATATTAAGAATATTGTAAGAATAAACCTTAAGCTGAGATTTTCAACAGGATATAATTTTTGTTGAAAATCTATTAATAAAATACAACATTGTATGATTTTAACTTAACTGATATAATTGTTCCTTTTTCTACATAGCAAAACTTAAGCAATCAAACTTTAAAAAACTGCACCACATGCAACTAATTTAAGAATAGTAGAAGAATATTTTCAGCCTAAAATCGGCAGAAATAGAAGAATATTCAGCCTGGGCCAGAAAAACAATATCCTTATTAAAAAAAGGAGTGTATTTTAGCAAATGACTGAACACGTAATAGTATTTCTGTGATGAGACAAAACATTTTTCCTGAAGTATTGAACACAATCGGATCTAACATCAGTGTTGGGAGAATTAAGTCGTAAAGCGACCACTACAGAAGAGAGTTCACACTCACCGCTTTCCTGATAGGATCTGACTGCAAAACATTCGCTGCTTTGCCGTTCACAAAAACAATGTCACCTTTAAATCGTTATTTCAGGTTCAGGTTCTGAAAGCAAAGAAAATAAGGAAACAAGTTAGATTTGTTGTGGGAAAAATGTAAACAAAGGTAAAAAAAGATCAACAAGACGTGCATACCTGCATACAATCACATCAGAGGCTCTTACCTTCTTGTGTGAGAAACAGCGTGGAATCAGAGTTTCTTCTGGTGTTTCTTCTCTGATTTCGGAAGGATCGCATATCTCCCGATCCCATTCGGCTTTCCAAGGAGGAAAATTCACAACAACTGTATTGTCCGCTTTGCGGACAACTTTCGCTTTCGCCCAAATGCCTAACTGATCAACAGCTTCGACAGAATCGCCAACATTCACTTCCATCGTAAGAACAACAAACACGAGCAGATCGCACGAGTAGATCACACACACTCACACACACACTTCAGGCAAGCAGTTGTGGGAAAGTGAAGTCGCAAATTAATGTTTGCTTTTTATAGAGCGTCCCGCAATGGTTGTATTTACATAAGAAAGAAGTAACTTTGTTGAAGCGCACTCGGTCGAATCGAAACAAAACAAATGCGTTTTATTTCAGTTGTTAGACGATATACACAATAAAAAGCCTCAGTTGATTGTTTATCTTAAAATAGAAACTTAACAAGTTACACGCCGCGATTGTCGGAATTAACGTGGCTGCATGGAGCAAAATTAACTCACTGAGTTATAAATAAAAAAAATACAAATCAAGAATTTTTAATTTAATTTCTTTATTGAGCAAAGAAAGAAAAAGTCATCAAATACATATATATTCTGGGAGGAACAGATAACATGAAACACGACACTGCTCCGAGTAAAACTTGACGGCGGCTTTGAATCGAACACTCAGTCGGCCTCAAAAAGAAAAGAATCCTAAATTAAATCTCTCCTCGAATGTTGTGGTCAAAGGAAAAGTTCAAATCCATTAAGTGGCCTGGGCATTCACCACGCATCGGAACGTGTTCACGCATAAATTAATCATGGCCGCCGCTCTAGGAAAAAAAATTCTAACGCGTTCTGTGACCAAAACAACTCGTTCAAGATCTCTTTTTAAAGCTCTCAATATGATCAGTATTAAAAAATACGCAAGCTTACGCTTACAAAACTTGAAAATACGTTGCGAAGAAGCCAAATCTATAAAATGTCTGCGGTGATTACTTCATAATCTTTCACACGTCGCGAACAAAAGGATACGTTCACAAGTCAGTTCACACATGGTCCCTTAATTGCAGTATTGTTCCAGTCTTGTGAAGTCTCTTTGCGGTCTCCATCCAAAATATCCCACCTTTTTCAAACCGAATAAAACCAAAATTATTCGAGACGCTTTCGGTACTACCGAAGGCAATGCCCAAAGGAATAAACTGAGCCTTCAAGCTACAACATCCAGCGGTATAAGCCATTTCAGAAAGACACACTTAAGGCGGCGTGAAGTTGTAATGTGGACTATTATTTGCTCGAAACGCTACGAATCGAACATTTAGTTAGTGTTATAAATACGACGGTGACCTCTCACGCGAAAACGCACATTTTGCACGGCAAAACGCACGGCTAGTGAACGAATGACAAACGGATGGCCAAACCGGTTGACACGGTTATGATGAACGGCTGAACGGCTGTGGAAACATTTTGAACGGCTCAAGTGAACGGCTCAACGATCAAACAATCATTATTTTTCGTCCAACATCATGTTTGCCAAACATAAACGTAGTTGCGTAGCTAAAACAGAGGAACAATGTTTGACCAAACGCCGATTTCGATGTTATGTAGTTCATTTGGTTGCCTTTTACCGGCTTTGCACTCTTTGTTGGTTGGGGTGGCTAAGCTATTGATCAATTGTGTTCGCAACGCGAAAAATGTAATCACTGAAATCAAACATGGCAAACCATTTCAATGCAAAGTGGAGAGAGGCGGCTAAACCATCATGTAGCCAGGGCTTTAACGGAGAACAGCTACATAAAATAATTATTTTTCGAATGGATCACTGAGAACGGTTGAATGGGTAAAGACAATAATAATTATTTTGAATCGACAATCGGATTGCTTTTACACGAGGCTACCAAAAACCACTATTCAAGTCAATGTTTTGAAACTCAGAATGTTTTAAAGCTCGAAAATGAAACATCACTACACATATTTCTCGCTAACGTCTACCAGTAAAAAAGCTACAGGGAACTACCTTCATTTTAGGACGACGAAACCATCTCTTTGTGTTAATAAGAACGGCGAGCAGTGTTTATACTTACCGCATAACATTTGCAATAAGCTAATTTGCATACGCAATGCAGTGTTTGATATTAAATATCAAACACTGCATTGCATATGCAAATTAACTTATTTTGCAAACGGTAGCGCAACGCTCAGTTCGAATCAAATATACAAAGGTCTTCTCGAACCACATTTCTGCATATGTTTGCACCAAGAATCTCGAATTATGATCTTCACGGCGCCAATACACTGCGAGCAGTAGCTGTTCCTTTTCTGCATCCTTTTCTCTTTGTATCACCTTTAGAATTTCCCGTAGACTTGCAACAAATCGACCTCTCGAGTCTCACAGCACAAAAGCGAAGAGGGGCGAGCTCTCATGGCCGTGAAGCGGCTGAGCGAGCAACGAAGTCGCAAGATTTCCGAATGTAATTTTCCGTTGCACAGACAACGGATAATTTTGATTGGCTAATCAGACAATGCACGCTGTCAGGAGGAGTCGTTTACATTCTGTTGACAGACAAAACAAAACAGAGCAGACAGTAATTTGGGATTTTCGGTTTTGTAGAAGAATGTTTCATGCAAAGGATGCAAGCGCGTTGTGTTCTATTTTGGTTGTAGCACCGTTGAAAAGCATAATCGACGAACAGGTCAAATCAAATGACTTTGGTCTGAAGGCAGTTGCTTTCAGTAACAGTGTGTTGAAGGACGTAGCAAACCATAAATACCAAGTAATTTATGCATCGGAACAAGATTTGTCCGAAGAATTCACTGACCTGCTAAAAGACAATTCTTCAGAATTGCAAGGGAATCTATCGTTGATAGTGGTCTCTTTGGAAAGCTAGATAACTCTAGTTTTAGATTTTCTAATTGCCACTCACGAAAATAGTTTCAAGAATTTTCCGTCAATGTATGAAGTAGCGCTATTGTCTTGTCCTTGTGTTGCCGAAATGATAACTCGCGTTCTACATGTATTTGTATTCTTGGAATAATTTTGGTCTTGTTGGGAAGGAAAAAGACAAATAGTAAGCACAAAAATTCAAAGAGTATATTAAGTAATAAAGAACTTTAAGAATAGCCGCCTTGCAAAGGATTTTAGCGATTGTAGATTCTTGGTAGACTTGGGAAGCCAAGTGCAATACATCTACATCTACATGAGTTCAGCACTCGGCAAAGTCTCATTGACTTATGGCCGTTATACTTATGGCCTCATGCACCTATAAGCCTTTTTGGGACATCACGCCAAGCCGGCCACTTGCTGAATGGAACAGGTCAGCACTAGGGGTGGTCACAGCCAGAGTTTTTTTATGTCCCTAGTGGTTCTTTTACGTCCCACGGAATCAGAGAATTATGAAGAGTTGTGAGACGGGGCCTACGGTTTCTCGTCCTTATCCGAGAAGACTAGAAAGTCTAACCGTTTGTAGATGTCATTACAAAGGCAGCACTTTCTCCTCAATTATTTAAAGATCCTGAGTGTTGGTCCGGCCAAGGTTTTGAACTCGCGACCTCCCGCACGATAGTCTGGTGCTCTACCACTGAGCTAACCGGTCGGGAATTTTGCGCGTGAAATTCGACCTCACAATAGCGATTGACATGCTTTTATCGGATAACATCTTTGTTTGACGAGACTTTGGTAATATGCGGCTGGATTTGTAGCCGTTCAAAAGGTTGTGTAATCTATTATTTACGTTGAACGGGTACCCGGACTTATGTTCATACGACTGAGTATCTTTTCTGAACTGATGAACAGCGGGTGAAAATTGCACAATGACAACCGCACAAAGTCGAAATCGACCGACTTTGTCTGAAGTTTGTGTTTAGTAAACATACACGTTTGTTAGCGTTCTGAAAGATTGCATCGCTTCATTTTTCTGAAGTCACAAAGGAAAAAACAAACTTTAAGCATGAAAACTCGAGGAGTATATTTTAATGGGTAACCGGACTTGTTTATGCGACTGAGTGTCTTTTCTGAACTGATGCGATGAACAGCGGGTGAGAATTTTTCTGAACAGATAACCCTAGCTGTGCAAACGGTCGAACTATCAATAATTATTACTTTCTGAACGGTTTAATAACAGGCTGAAGTTTTATTTTGTTTATTAATATTTTTTAACGGATAACACAACCCGTGCGCACGGCTGCAATTTTTTTGAACGGATAAGACAAGCCGTGCGAACAGCTGCAATGTTTTTTGACCGGATAACACAAGCCGGGCAAACGGTACAAATTTTATTGAACAGCTGATGAACGGCAAGTGCACGGCAAAACACCATTCGAACAGATAGCCATTAGTGCACGTTTTCGCGTGAGAGGTCACACTCTGTCTTATTATGTGAGCTGCACAAAAAGGTTGCAGTGCAAATAAATGTTCTGATATCTACAAAACCAGTTTATTTCTTTTCTCTAAAGTACATGAGAATTACACCAAATGAGAACTACGCCAAATGTAGTTTAAATGACTGTCCTCAACATTCTTTTATGACTTGGAATCTTTCAAACAGTGCAGTAAAGTACAGTTATATTTCTTTTTTGTATACCTAGTGGATTGCCTAGCAAATCCTAAGTAAGCTTATATGTGTATTTTCTACCAACCTTGCCTGAAAGGGAGCAAACAAAGGCACCCTGTCAATGTTTTATGAAGACTCGGTTAAGCTGAAAAAATTTCAATCTGAACAAATCAAGCATTCAGTAGTTAACACTTTCGAAGGAAAACTTGAGGTTGAATTAAGACATCAAATGCTTCTCCAGCAGATGTTTTACACATGACATAATTATGTGCATGCTTTTACAGTTGGAAACTCTTTGCTCTCAGAATATTAGCATTTACCTGATGGACACAAAAGACGAAAACACGCCATGTAGAAAATGCAGTACCACTCAAGAGTAAGTTGACAGTCTCGACTCGAAACTCGATCCTCGATCCTCGAAGTTATCGAGAATTGAGTATCAAGGCTCGAGTATTGAGTTGCGAGATGCTTGAACAATTTTTCGAGGATCTCGAAAACAGATTTCGAGGAAACGATTAATTTCTTCCACTTCAAACAATAAAAGAGAAAAAAACTGATTTCCCTTAGCTCTCACATGCAGTCTCGTCGAAAGTGGAACAACATGTAAAACGCAATCCAAATCAGTCAAAAAATTATTAAATCTTCCATCTGCGCATTGTGTGACACATCCATTAGAAAAAAGCTGTATTCTTTTTCATCAAACTCCAAAATCAATGTACATATAAGGCAACTAAACTGCAAGATTGCAGCTTTTCGATAGCAATCGGCAAGAAACCGGGGAAATTTGAGTGTGGTCGCTTGACAGCGGCTGCGACCATTCACATGAAAAATTTGCATGAACATCATCGAGAGAAGGTCTCGGTTTCTTCACGTCAAGAATTTCACAGTTACTAGTTACTAATAAGGATAACAAAATTGTGAAGAAATTGCATGAGACCCCCTCTCCACAGTCTTTCCTCGTCTTTCCTGTTCGCTGCAACATCTTTCATTATCGCAATAACCAGCTTTGCTGATCAGCACAATCTGAACACCTGGAACAGGCTTCCCCCTTAGTTGAAAATCCAGCATATGCTTACTTAGGTTGGTCAGGGCCAGCTGAGGCCAGTAGAATTCTCCACAGACCCAAGTTTCACTGGCCTGGGCCAGCCAAGGTCAAGCATTGTTTCATCCATTTACTGGACCAGGCCGGCTAGGGCAGGCCAAGGCTGCCAGCCCAGGCCGGCCCAGGCAGGGCTCATATTAGCTGGCCAAGTGAAGACAGGGCCAGCCAAGGCCAGCAGAATTCTCCACAGACCCAAGTTTCACTGGCCTGGGCCAGCCAAGGCCAAGCATTGTTTCATCCATTTACTGGACCAGGCCGGCTAGGGCAGGCCAAGGCTGCCAGCCCAGGCCGGCCCAGGCAGGGCTTATTTTTGCACAGGCGATGGTCAGGGCTTGAAACTAACGGTAGCCACCTAGCCACAGATTGGTAAAAATTCCATTTTGGCTAGTGCATTTTGCACTTCACTAGTTATTTTGGCTGGTGAAATGTTCAAAGCACTGGAGGACAAGAGGGAAACCAAATGAAAATTAATTTCAAATGTATCACAAAAGAAAACGGAGTCTTGCAAGTGAACAGACGATGGACTATTTTTTCATACTAATGCAATGGTTGTTCCTAAAACGTGGAGGGCAAGGTGCGGAGTCATAAAAAAGAAAATATGGGAAAAAGAGGAAATATTAAAAACAGACGAAATAAAAATGATATAAATACAAATGAAATATACATGTAAAGATAAAGAGGAAATTGAATATTTTACTCTGACAACAACCCAAATAAAAATGAGAACATTTTGTGATCTGTAATGAGTACAAGGTTTCTGTGGGTTATTCTTTTTTTCCCGAGTTTTAATTATTTATGTCATTTCTGATGCAATGTTTGTCACAACTTGTGTTTGTAGTGATAGTTATCTCTGCAGTACGTGACATAAAATTATTGCAAGCAAAATGTAGGAGCCATGCAATCAGAAGAAGAAGTTTCCACATATATTCACACGAAGATAAAGTCGTGCACGCACTAATAGCTCATAGCATGGAAATTCTGGGCTACCGGTACTTGCTGTAACCAATTTGTGCCAGTTTGAGCATATGAACAGATGTCACATCATGAGCACGTTTAGCCAGCCATGTCTGACACTGGTCAGGTTTAGTCGCTTGATATGTTTTTGAGCACTGCTTTGTCTTTGAGGGTTTCCTTTAGCCTTGTTTAAAATGATGATTAATAATGGTAATTGAACTGAGTGGAATACAATTTGGTCTGAAATCATATGCCTGATTTCAAAATTGAATGAGTCCGCAGCACGAATTCAATTTGAATTCACAAGTATGATTTCAGACAAAATTGCATGATACTTTAAGTTCAATTACCACCTTATTACACCCATTTTCAAATCACACATTTTTTTGTCAATATTAATATTTGTTTATCCATGAAATTTGATAGGTTAGTATTATTTCATTTTCATTTTGTGGGGTTACAGAAAGGATGCCATTTAGAGTAAAAAATGGTGCAATTTGGGAATAAATTGCACCGTTGAGAGCCAATCAGATTGCAAGGATCACCAGTGATTTCAAAATGGGTGTAATAAAGCCATTTTGTGACATGCATAACTCTCAAATGGCACAATCGGCTTGTTTAGGCTACCCACATTCCTTCTTTCCTTGCAGGGATTAGTCAAAGAGGATATATTTGCCTCATTACATAAAAACACGACGCGTGGTGATTGAGAGGGAAGAGAGACTGCTCATAGTCTTCGGCTTGTTCTCAAACAAACTTCGTGTTTTGCTCAAAATGCGGAAATTGAGAACTTCTTTGGTCGTGCTGGTACAAAACAGGTATTGGGTTTAAAGGGAAAGGAGACGGGGGTGGAAGAGGGGAGAACTAGAGAATTCTACACCTCTAAAAACTTCAAAAGCATTGAAACGTAGAAGAACTTTATAGAGATGCCGGATAATGTTGCATGATGATGGGAGTACATCATAACTACTATATGACAAAGTACTCAAAGCTGAGTCAAAAACAAAAAACTGGCCGCACTGTCAAAGGTCATTCAGAATGCAAACATTGTACATCATCAACTTAACAGCCATTACTGAAACATCGACTGCATTAATTAGCCATTAAAATATAATCATAGAGATTTGCATCAGCGCAAAAAGTTGTGATGCGATTCAAGAATTATCGATTTATTCACGTCGGACTACGCTCAGGGACACTAGAGTATTTTCTCGAGTTCCTACGGAGATAGGTGAGAGTCTCACCTCCATTAAATTTCAGTTGCAGTTGAAAAAAGAGACTCCTATCAGCAGGGTTAGTGTCTTTTCGATTAAGTGTGGCTCATCACTATTTCCCTCAATCACTACGCGGTGGATAATAATTATCCACCGCGTAGTGATTGAGGGAAATATACCACACAAGTGAATAGTGCTTTTTGCGCGCTCTGATTGGTTAACTCGGAGGTGATTAGCAAGGACTATTCACCTCCGAGCAGCTGGCGCGTGGGATTTTACAATTTCCGACCGCTTGTTGGTATATTGACACACATAAAGAAACGGTTTTGTCAGCTAATTATTCAGCTTGTGTGGTATATACTAAAACAATTATTCACCTCAGCATCGGTGAAAGTGGTGGATATTTACCTCACTGCTTCGCGGCTCGGTAAATATCCACCACTATTCACCTCCACTTCGGTGAATAATTGTTAATTATTACAGCATGAATGACAAGATATTAAAATTCATGGTCTAAAATCATTGTGTTCATCAACAAAACTACATTTCTTCCGTAATAGAAGCCATATTCTCTCCTAATTGTGCCTAGGTAGTATTTAGTGATAACAGACTTAGGCTGTCTTCATTATGTATACTACAGGGGGGGGGGGGGCAGAGAAGTTTGAAGGGGATTTTAAAATTTAGGAATTGGAAAAGGGGGAATGTCAAGTTTTTTTTCATAACATGAAGGGGGGATGTGAATATTTTTGTGGAGGTATCATATATGTAAGAAAGTGTTGGTAATATAATGAAATTCAAACAGGAAGACCTTTGTTCTTTTAAAGGCCCAATAATTATGTGTATATTGTCAATCATCATTATAAATGTAATCATCCTGATCATCATTGTCATCTTGTTCATCATATAAATTGTCATCCTGATCATCATCATTGTCATCCTGATCATCATTTTCATTGCCACCACTGCCAGAATTATGGTCGTTGTCATGGTCATCATCGTCATCCTTATCAGCAGCAGCAGCGGCAGCATGGCGTATAGAAGGCTTCCCACAAGCCTGTGGATGGCAAGGTGAACAGGGGCAAGAGCATCACCAGAAAATATGTTAAAAGATTTCAGGCGCTTCATTGCCTCAAGATGAAATTTGGGCTTGAGCTTATTCAGTTCCTCTAACTTCAGCTCCTTGCATTGCATTTGTTTTTCAACTGGAATGTTTTCTTCTTTCATCACCAGCTGACAAAGCTCTGATGACTTTGATTTGTCAGGGATCAACTTGGTCAATATAATTTCTGTACATCTGCTATGTAGCCTTTTCTTTTTTTCTGTTTTTTACTTTTCTTTTGTTCTCTTTTTTTTCTTCTCTTTCCCCATGCATTTTCCTTAGAAGTTTCATCTAGCTGAACGCTAGATCTTGAAAGCAGAAGAAATGATTTATTATCTTAAATCATTCCCCACAGTCAAAAGTCTGTTGATGTTTTCTTGAAGTTGCCCAAGTTTGATTGTGAGGTATTGATGCTCTTCACAGCCTTTTTTTTCTCCCGAAATGTTGCTGGACTGTAACAGCCTTTCTCTCCTTTGTTTTAAAGTCTGTCTGTGTGTGTTTGGAGGGAGGGGGGAGAGGGTATGTTTTTCCTTCTGATCAAGTGGGGGGATTTGTAAAAATCTGTTGCGATTAATGGGGGACCTGAAAATATTGCGCTGTCTAAAAAAAATCCTCTGCCCCCCCCCCCCCTCCCCCCTGTACTATACATAATGAATGCAGCCTTAGCAAAGGATGTTGAATTGAGATGCTGTGTTGTTTCAAAATAAATCGCCAAGTGCCTTATGAATTATTATGTGCTAATAATAGTGCGCCATTTTATCTCCGTGCATGAAATAAACATCGTGAGAACCTCTACTTCTGATTAGTTCAGCTGCATTTTGCTTGCAAGAATATCATGTCATGTACTGTACAGAGAAGAGTGTAGCTAAATGTCGAGGGTCGCGGGTAAAAGTCGAGGGTAAGGGTGTGGGTCAAGTGTGAAGGTCGAGGGTGGGGGATGAGGGTCAAGGGTGAGGATGAGAGTGAGGGTAGAAAGTGGAAAAATTATTAAAAAATGTAGAATAGAAACAAAAATAAATTCCGATACCGTGGAACCAGAGAAACATTTTTTGAGGCACCAAAAGAAAATAAAAGAAGAAGAAGAAGGAAGTTTCTCAACTCCTCCTTGTTCTCTCTTAATGAACTCAGCGCAGCATGTATTTTCCAACGTCGAGATAAAACTGCAAGCGTGCAGTATGTCGACAGCATCAACACGATGATAAAACCTGAAACATAGAACATTCTGGGACGGCATTTCGTTATTTCTGTTAAAGTGCATCATTTCATTCCTTTTTTTTATTATTATTATTTAATTAATTTTTCCTCCAATCTTTAATTTGAGGTGTTACTAATTGGGGTAACGCTTCAATTTTTCGTTCCAATCTTTAATTTATTTGCTTTTTTTCTTCCACGTCAAACAGGTGACAGCGTATTCAGTTTGAAGGTTGATTTGATGAAAGGCACAAAAATTCCTTTTTGTTTTGTTGGATGCTTAGTTTTCTTTTACACTGATGAGTTTGTACCCCTAGATCAGGTATTGGTTCTATAGGACTTTCTAACCGTTGACGGTAATGTGGATCTCCAAATGAACAACATTTCGGTCTATTTTTTTTCCTTTCCTTTTTTTGTTATTTCACTTTTGAGGTTAATCTGCTGACGACATGCTGCTCGCTTGCGCTTTTATCTTAGGGACGGACCATTAGAAAAAAGAACCGAAGGGGTGGTGGGGGGGGGGGGGTGAAAATTTTTTTTACTGCATGAAAATTTTTGTTTTTAAGCCCAGGTGTCTGATTGATTTTGCTTTTCCCGTTGCATGAAAACTTTTTTAGGTACCACCGCTTGCGGGATTTATTTTAGACAAGTTTCCCTTTTATAAGAATGTTGTTTTTCCGGCCCAGGCTGAATATTCTTATTTTTCTGCCGATTTTAGGCTGAAAATATTCTTGTATTCTTAATTTATAGCTTAATTTTGGAGCCAAACTGCAGGCAATAAAGCCTAGTGCTGTTTTTGTGTTCGCTAGGTTTTGTTATTTAAAAAAGAAAGAATTTGTCATAATACTTTTTTGCGGTTTAGTTTATGTCTTTTGTGCTGAATACTGTACATATGTATTACATGTACCGTTCATCGAACTGTCATTAGCGTTGAACATTTTGCTATTTTTTCGTTTTGTTGGCTAGTTTCGCCGTTCAGAGAAAGGAATAATTTTATACGTTTAATTTAAAAACATAAAATTGTACTGTATTTACAGATGTTTCAACACACAAAATTATATCTATCCTTTCAAAATCTCAGCCTCGGCTTTATTCTTAAAATATTCTTAAAATTTCGCAAATTTCAGCCTCGATATTCTTAAAAAATATATTCTTATAAAAAAAAAACAAAAAAGAGTGTATTGTGGTTGGGAAAAAATTACCTAACTGAAACTGCTTGGCAGGATTAATGTCTGGCAAACAAGCCTGGCTAATGAGAAATTTGTTTTGGCTAGTGAATCAAACCTCTCACTAGCCACTGGGCCAGTAAGCTTAAAAGTTAGTCTCGCTCCCTGGATGATGATCATTAAAATAGAGCAGTTCAAGCAGTGGATCGAAATTTTACTGAATATCTCACACTCTGGATGTACATGTTGCTCCTCAAACAACGAATGAGCCCAGTGCCGTCACTGTACAACCGGAGTGAAAAAGCACTTCTATAACGTGCTGAAATGGGGACATTCTTGGAACAGATAAACCAAACTCAAGTTTATGACCTACAATCAGAGCAGGCCTGACGGAGTATTCGTAGGCAACCTTAAGGCTGGTTTTCACTAGCAACGGAGTCAGAGTCGGAGTCGTAATCAGAAGCGTGGAGCGTTATGATCTAGTGAAAATCAAAGCGACGGATTCGGAAGCAAAATACTGATTTCCGTTATGACTCCGTCCCTTATTAAATTATTGTCGCAAGCGCAATTTTGAGATCAAACTGTAATCCGAGAGCGTGAGAACAAGAATTGTGATTGGTTGGTTCTTCCGCTTGTGCTTCCGACTCCGACAATCTAGTTTTGGGTCATAAGCGACGGAGTAATTAGCGGAATCGGAAGAAAATAGAAACGTTCTGATTCTTCCGACTCCGATTTCCTTGGAGCTTATGACTCTGCTTACGACTACGATTTTTTATTTTCACAAGGTCATGAGCGCTCTTACGACTCCGACTCCGACTCCGTCGCTAGTGAAAACAGCCTTTAAAGCCAGGT
>JAEMWC010000589.1:372500-382500 GCA_016490735.1 Pachyseris speciosa
TTGTATTTCGGTTCCAGTGTCGGAATTTCTTCCTGTTAAATTTGCCGTGAAAAATTTTTGAGTGGCTGCCGGTTTCGAGGGAAATTTTTATTCAGCTTTCTTTAATTATTTGCTGAAGCATTCATTGACCATATTTCTCGCAACATGTGTGTGAGCTGACAGCCTGTGTCCGGCTAGCCAGAGAAAATATCCGCAGTTCAGTTTTTAATGAAAAAAAAATGATGTGTTTATCTGTGCAGGTATTAAATTTGCTATTCGATAAACGCTGTACAATGAACCGCATCCATCTTCACGTTGCTTTAATTGAATGCAATATCACCTGGTCCAGTGTGCTGCTTCGTTTTATAAGGGAGATGAAAAATGTGGAGTCAATTTACATATATTTTGACAAACCTGAAATTCTTTATGTTTATTTAACTTCCTAACCACACAGTGTATAGCTGTGTCGGCTGTAAAATGTAAAATATTAAGGGCAACCTACCCACTCTGATGTCAATCGGTGAGAATGACTGGCCTACAAAGTACCCTGCAGACACAGGCTCCACTCGCCCCAGGTCCACCCTCCACCATTCAGTATCCCCCGCAAGGTCCCTGAAAGTGTGCCAATGTTTCCATCCACTGCACTGCTTGCTCTATAGTAGCCGCGCAATGTGCTTGACTGTTCCGCTAACTTGTTCAATGCCAGATTTTCTTAATTAAAGGAAAAGACATAAATCGTTAAGGACTCAGTTATCAGAGACCACATTCAGGATTCCTTTAACGTGCATTCGTTCGGATAACCCACTCCATATAATCAGCTGTTTTTCGGTTTTTGTTTCCGTCGGGTTTTATTCTGTCTGTTTATAGTCTTGAGCGTATGTTCTGCTTATTCTTTAACAGAAGATAACAGAAATATTTTATTATTCCAACAAGTAATTAATTTAGGGCAACCTTTTCAGTCACTTTTCAATTATTGTTACATATGAACTGAACCTAAAAACAAATAATTTGTCATTTCATTTGTTCCTTTCGTCTTTTCGCATTCGTTCGGATAACCCACGCCAAATAATCAGTTGTTTTTTGGGTTTTGTTTTCTTCAGGTTTTATTCTGTCTGTTTATAGCCTTGAGCATATGTTCTGCTTATTCTTTAACAAAAGATAACAGAAATGCTTTATTATTTCAACACTTAGCCTTTTAGAGGAGGCACAAAACTAAAATAATTTGTCATTTCATTTGTTCCTTTTCCTCTTTGCTTTCAAGTTTACCGCGGTTCTTAATAAATACAGCTCACTAAGACCTACGGGCAAATAACTGGCAAAAGGCCTTTCTTTTACGATGTCTGTACCACGTTTAAACTACAAGCTTGTAGGACATTTGTCAAACAACGAGTGAACGGTGAATTAAACCACAACTGCACAAGCATACAGTTCGAGTTCAGTTGCGAAGTTAATTCCTAATGATCTTTTATTTGCAAGTAAGGCAAAGAATCAGAAGGCAAAACAACAACATGCAGTGCCTGAAGCTATCGATGTCGATCATATGCATTGCTTTACATGGCTGTTAAAACTAAAGTAAAGCTGTCTGAAATAGCTTGTCGAAAATTCAGGCATCAAGATTACGAAACTGTAAATTAAGTCTCCACTTCATTCTAACTTAAAAGCCTGAAATCCACCAAGTAACAAAGAATACAAAGCTTTATGTGATTTTCCACCTGACTCTACGAACTTAAATGAGCCTCAAGACCATGAAGTTTATGAGTTAAACTGAAGCTTCTTCTCGTATCTGAGTCTTCCTTTTTTTCTTATATTTCAACGCCTCGACGTCTTATATTAAAATGTTTATATATAGTTAACATAACATATGTAATTTTATCTTGTGAAGTAATAAAGACATGGAATGAATAAATACATTGTTTTCTGGTGTAAAGTAGTTCTATCCCGCAGTACTCACAATACTGCCTTCTCTCTCGCCCGAAGTTGTTCTTTTGCATTCAACATGACACGGTTTGCCCTCGTCGTCATGATTTTTGCTTTGTGCGGGCGAGGGCGGATAAAAAAACTACCAAACAGGCTTTTTTCACCAAAAATCTTCTGATCATCAGTTTGGCTCCACGTCTTTCACGTTCGGATGGATACCATCATAAACAAGTGAATCAGATTGGAACCATAAATATAATTATTATAAACCGCATTTCCAGGTGCAGAAAATCAAAGTTTTTCTCTCAAAGTTTATAGAACGTGGTTTTTGTTTTGAGCTTGAGTTTTTACTCAGGTCCTTGACAGTTGGCATCGAAATGGCTTTCTCGCGCGCTGTGGCAGTGATGTGATACAGCTGAGTCATTGAACAAAATTTTCGGTTTTTTTTTCACTCTTGCGATTCAACAAAAGTCAGTTACCATACTCTTGAATTCCATGTTAAATTTACCTTGAAAACCTGATATCTTATTCATCTTGACATATCGGCTTTTTCGGGTGAAATTTAACGTTGAACTCACGAGTCAAGTAATGACTTTTTTCTATGGAATCTAACACCAGGGCAATGCAACATATTTGTTTCAATGTTTTGGCCAAAAAATTCATTAATATTAAAAGTTTTGTGTTGCGTTTCTGATTAAATACCGTAAACTGCCCCTTATAGCCCCCCCCCCCCCCCCACTTATAAGCCCTTCTGGTTCTCCCTTCTACCTGAAAACAACATAAGATAGATAAGATAAGAACTTTATTTTATCACGCTACCCTATTCAACAATGTAAAAACAAAAAACAAAAACAAAAAAAGCAATAGCTGGTTTCCAGTAGGGGTGTGAGCTAAGTATAAAAATTAAAAATATTCTAAAATATACTAACAACCGTAATTAAAACTATACGTGCATTTAGTATAATAGGGACCTTAAGATCCGACGACGGCGAGTGTCTGCGACGGCGTTCATAACCTACGGGGACTGGGAAGAGGTCGCCGTCGTAAAGGCGTGAAAAATAACCTTAAGAACACCCGTCGAAGGCGAGAACGGCTCCGTAACAAAATTTCGACCTGAGGAAGTCATGGCATCCTTTACAGAGATTCGTAATCTTCTCCTTGAAAGTTTTGACGACAACAATATATCAGAGGACGAGTTTGTTCTTCTAACACCTCCAAAAACCCTGATTTTCCCTATGACTGCTATGGAAAGTTCGACCTAAATGAGATGGATGACAGCGAGTGCTTGGCCGAGTTTCCCTTTCACATCTGTTTCGATGCCACTAGCCTTGTCCTCCTGTCGCATCTTTGCTTTGAACTTCTCGCTTAACAAGGAGTATCTTTCTCTGACCGCACGCTTGATTACCCTAAATCGGGGAAGCTGAAGGTCGTTCAGATCGTTGGCGATTTTTCCCGTATCAGACCTCTTCCGATGCTCCCTTTCTTGAACTTGAACGGTTCAAGGACTAGAATCTCTTGGCAAAAACAATGGTCATGTTGTTCGGTCCACTCCATATTCGACCTAAAAAAAAACAATATTTAAGCTTACTTTTCGATTTCGCACATGACGCTTGTTTACATTTTCTTCAAGCTAGCACACCATCGGTACTAAATCGAGAACTCTTCCAGGAATTAGTGAATTATCTAGGATTTTCTGGTTCAGTTTCAATACATTCATTTTTCTAAGCGTGAATTATATCTTAAAACTAAAAAAGAAAATGTAGAGAACTTACTGAATTGTCTTTTTTGAGCTCGTTTCCATTTGCAAAGAATTGCAGCGGCGACCTGTTCGGAGCAACAGAAAGAAACTTAGGTTTTTCCTTTAAAATCACCTCTGCAACCACAGATATTTAACACAAACCAGCTAAAAATATGATAAGTTCACAATCTGTCGAAAATATTCGAACATACCTTTAAAATTGCTCTAGAAATGACGGAAACGTACTCACGTTTTAGACAAAACGGCAAACTGTTCCTTTTGACGTCGCAGACAAGACAGCTACGGCGGAAAAATTACCATGACGGCTACCGGAAGTCGGCAAACAAGCATTTTTAACTTCCGCTCGCCGTCATAGACATTCGCCGTCGTCGTATCTTAAGGTCCCTAATAGCGGAGCTCCGGCGGAGCACCATACCTATAGAAACCCGTCAACTGCTTTTCTCATGGTAAAAATGGCTAGCGGTATTGCTCGTGGGCACGTACGCACGACGACGACGGAGTTGCCCAATAATTAATAATATCCTAATAATAATCATAATAATCCAACATGGCGGCCATACTCTAGCTGATCACCTAGTTTACAGCGTACATCTTTGATATAGGGCATCCGTGTCATGGCTAATTGACACCTGTCAAAACAAGGTTTCCACTGACCGTTACCACGTGACAATATCGCGGGCTCAAGTTAGAGCTCATCGAGGTTCGCTGTTTTTTTGAAGTAGACCGCTGACCAGGTAATGGTTTTCGATTGGATCGCAGGCTCAAGTCAAGTTAATTTAACCTAAACGAGACACCCAAGCCAAAACGAGGCTTAATTTTTCGCGCGCTTTCTGCGGCTCGAGATTTCACATTCAGTTGGTGTCTTCATTTTGAGCAAAACAACATCATCTTCGAAGTTCAGTTTCTGTCTCTTGATTTGCATAAAAGGCATAAAAATCAAGAACTACTTAAAAGATACTCCGGAAGGTGAATTTTCAACTGGAAAATGGAAGAGCAAAAGGTTGTTCGCAGGAAATTCTTCAATTTTTGGATCCACTTCTATGGCGCCCGGATTGTGTGGTTGAAAAACAAAGGGCTTGTTCACTTCACCGCGACATCTTGCAGCTCACCAAGAAAGTTCTTAACAACTCACCGGAATTAATGGGAGGAACGAGTAGCTCACACTTGGTGGAAGAAGTTCTTTCTTTGAACAAACCGTTTGCTTTTTTTGTAGATGCGTGTTTTTCCTATAGTGGATCGATGCGTATTTACAAGTGGTAGAAAGCTGGACAACACAGGTAACTTAAATAAATTGAAGCTTAGCATTTGGTTTAATAGTTGTTAATTTTGTTCAGAAATGAAGCTTGTATTTTTGTCTCGACTGGATATAAATAACAATCTACTCGTTTTGGACACAAAGAAGTAGCTAGTCGAATTGTTTGTTTGTTGTTTTACAAGCGAACAAGTGTTTTCCTCCGCTTGGCTCACTGCACATGTTTTTCGGCGTCTGTGTTTCTGCAGTGTTAAGAACTGAAACGTTTGCCTTTGTGTTATTAAGAGCAATTCTCTGTAAGAATCAAACAAAGTGGGAAGTGAAAAAGTTTGACCCCCCACTCACATTTACACGAAAGTAGACCTCCATGGGAGATGTTCAAAAATGACCATTATTGAGGTCAAAACTTAACTGTTGCCATGGGAACACCGAATGTTTGTTGATGCCTGAGAACCCAACTTTGAACTAGAAAACTGTTGTGAAAACTGCAAAATTCAAAACACTATTTCTCAAGTGCAATAAAACACTACAACTTGAGACTTATACCAAATGTTAAACTACTATTCTTGTTTTCCTCCATGTATGTCGCTTGTTATTATGTTTATTCTGCGTAGAATAAACGGTGACTTCATTACACGTTGTCTCCGCCATTTAAATTTCTGAGTGAAACTAGCATTATGTTTTTCTCACTTCCTCCAAAAGTACATCAGTTCTAGAACTATAACTACATGGATAGGTTACAACAGATATTGTAGTTACTAAATTTGTAAAACTCTCTGCGGGGCGGGCTTATTTGGTTCTCAGGGTAATCAGCAAAAACAACAAGAAAATCGGGTTTCTTAAATTTTGCTAAAATTAACATTACCTCAATTCGCTAAAAACAAACAGAAGAAGACCGAGACAGCTGTCAGAATAAAAGAATATTGTCTGTTGAGTAAACCTCTGATGAAAACAATCGTTTATGACCATGAATTTTGAAACAAACTGAGTCGAACAGGAGCTTACTTTACGGTTTGGTCCATTTCTCCACTTGTTGACTCGCGTTGAAGGAGTTAGTTCTTTCCCCACAGCGCTCGTATTATGCATAAATCCAGTCTCCTGAACCTTTTCTTCCAACTTGTCTTGTTATTCATCTCCAGTAGCAGTGCATTGTTTTACTTCTGCTCACTAAATTCAGGTTTGTTGGTACCAAAGCAAGCCGACATGGAGTTAACGTACGCGTAAGTTTCCACCTTGGCCTTTTGTTGTACTTGTCAAACAGACTTCACCATTCGCTTCATACAAAACGAAACCGTGTGTTGGTATACACTTTTGAGAAAGATTACATTAAATGAAGCTTTGAGGACTCAGAAATTCGAATCAAATACGACAAATCTTGTGAAACATGCCGCGACCAGGTCAGCGGTGTTTATCAACATAGATGTTTATCAACGCATGTATTCAGGCGTATCGGATTGAGATTTCCCGAGAGATTTGCTGTTTTGCTACTCCCTCACTGCCTTGCATAAGCAGCGAGGAAGAACTGTTTCTTCTAAGGGATTGTGATCGAGACATATCGAGCCACTTAAAAACTCACGGTCTTAGCAAGTGCAAAAAAGATGTTTCTGATGAAATTGATTTATTACTTTGTCGTGGAGGTGAGTTGAATACTGTTATTCTCTTCTAACAATCAAGCATGTCGAACGCGTATCAAAAAGGTAGTCGGCAACTGGTATAGAAACTTTTTTGGCCGCACGCGACCAGATTCTAACGATTTTGTGCGCAATTTTTTACAACTTTTTCGTACTTCAAATTGGTTTTCGTAAAGTAAGTATTGGACCGGATTAGTGGAAACGTGGACTTCTAAATGCAAAGACCTGGATTGATGGCTTTTTAAGGGTCTTTTTCTCAGAACTGCTTGTTGTGAATAATAAGGTAGATTTTCTATTATCAAGGTTTAGCCGCATGCCATGTTCTTAAGAAATGCGCAGTGTTCCCACGTCCTATATCCACTTGAACGGAAAACGTTTGTTTTCTTCGCTTTTTATAGCTCAAGGTTTTGTTTTAGGGTTTTTCGATGTAACACGCACTGAAGGAACGACCTTAAAGATATGCAGTTATCATCGTGATCGACTGGGGATATATTGGAGAGGCAGACGGAGGACTTGCCAAGTTCCTACTGAACTTACTAATCATAAAGGCTCCAAAATGAAAGGGGATCGTTCTGTTTTGAAAAGGCACTCTGTCCTTATCAAGCAACTAACAGGAACCGTCGTTCCCGTGGGTTCCGGTAAGAGCAAACACATAAACTACAGTACGAATCACAATAGTTACCTGCTAGTTACCAGTAGGCCCGTCAGATGATGAGTGCGACAGGTTAATGCAACAATTTGCATCACTCCCTGGTTAGAATCTTTGTTTTGGTAACTAACGTAGCTTCGCGATCCACTGTTGGCAATTTGGCCTCCTGTTTCTTCATCGTGGGCATCCACTCTTTGAAAACTCGGTTTTATTAACCTGTTATGGCAATCACAATTGAATTATCATTATTATTATTATTATTTTATTTATTTATTTTTTTGATAGAGTGACTGTGAGAAAGCAAGCCGTACCAGTAAAGTGTCCTGCTGGAACAGGCTTCGCGAAACAGCTGCAACACAAATGTTGACACCTAAAGGGATGGATCTGTCTTGGCGGATGGATTCTCCTTGTTTAGCAGAGAGTACAGAGGAGAGTGCAGTAGAAACTGATGCAAGTAAACACGCACACGTTGAAAAATTGCAGTCTGTAAACAAACTTCTGACTTTTGATGGACACAAACCTATAAATCGTACAATGCAGGTCTCGTGGGTGGATGCCTCAGAAAGAACAAAGCGATTCTACACTTCAAAGATGAGTGAAGTTGTCGCCACTCTCCTTGAACTTGTAGCTCCCAATGATGCTGGGTTATTGTGGCGGTCTTTAAAGGAGTCGTCACAGATCAACGAGCGATACAATGAACCCTCAAGCTCAGAGGCTTCTCTCTTAACTGCATTTGTTGAGAGTTACAAACAAGCCACACATCACAGTACCAGGAAGCAAATACTAAGTGTGATGGCAGACAAATTGTCGTTCAAAGACCTTGAACAACTTATTCCTGGGCTTTCGAGGTATCGATTCCATTCAGCTCGTCTTCATCGTCTGCAGTACGGAGTGGGAGCGCCACTTCCCCAAATGCCTATGGCAGTTCGAGAGAAAGTGGATCCAGTAAGACTCGAACATTTTATTGACTTCATAGCCAGTCAACACGTAATTCAAGATCTTCCTTTTGGGAGGCGAACGCTCAAACTCTCGAACGTAGAAGGTCTGGAAATTCTAAATGTAGTGCGTCTGCTAATTCCTTCCCGGCTGGTAAACCAGTATTATCAGTATTGTCAAGAGATGGAATTCAGTTGCCCACTTGGAAGAAGTACCTTGTTTAAGATTCTTTCAGAAAGTTGCGGTGCTTCCATCAGACGGTGTATGCAGGGCCTCGATAACTACTTAGCTGATGGCGCAAGATCTTTTGATGAGTTGATCGATGTTGTAGACAAGCTTTCAGAAGTGGGGCTTGACGGAAATACTGCTGTTTGCCTCAAGGATGCGCTCAAGGATGGAAAGTAGTATTTAAAAGGAGACTACAAAGTACCTATTCCGATTACTGATGTGTTTGCTTTCAGAATAATAATATGCACTTATTAACCTGGAGTGGGAGGGCCGGACGGGAAAATATTTGGCTCGAGTACGGATCGAGCGCAGCGAGGTCCGTGGACCAAGACAGAGAACCAAATATTTTCCCGTCTGGCCGACCTATCTGAGTCAATAAGTATCTTATCGTACCACCATTGTTTTATGCTTAATGTTATTGGGGAATTTCAGAAAGATGAACGTGAAAACTCAATGAACGGTAGAGTGCACACGTGCTATATAAACAGATGACGTGAATGGGGCCTCCACACCAGCTCGCGTCAACCCGTACGGCCCTACATAGATCAGTTCAACAACGCATTTTGCCTTACGGTGGTATAATAAATTGCATTATCTCCTAAAATATAAATTGTCAAGATCTTGTTTGCTTTCATTCATTCTACTTCCATACAACTTTCCTCTAATTGACTTCCTCCTAATTTATTCCAGGTTCATGTCTCTTCCGAGTCTACCATTCCTGATCATTGGTTTGGTAAGCTGAAGCCACTCTAAAGGCACTAAGGCCACATGGTAGCGGGCATTACCCCTTAAATCTACCAAAGCAAAGATTGAGCCCAAGCATTAGCAGCCATGGACAGCTGTTTCGGCCTTGTTAGGCCTCATCAGCATGGCATAGCTAATACTCAGGCTCAAGTACCCACTTGAGCCTGAGTATTAGCTATGCCATGCTGATGAGGCCTAACAAGGCCGAAACAGCTGTCCATGGCTGCTAATGCTTGGGCTCAATCTTTGCTTTGGTAGATTTAAGGGGTAATGCCCGCTACCATGTGGCCTTAGTGCCTTTAGAGTGGCTTCAGCTTACCAAATCACATTAATTTGTGAGGTATATCCTTGTCACTCCAGCCACATCCCACAAGCTTTACATTCCTGATCATTGCCGAGCGTTTTCATTAAGTGACGTGGAGAACAGTGTGTTCCAACTGCCATGCAATCACGAACACAGTGAATCCTGCGGTAGATGCCTTAAACGTACTCAGGTGAGTCATATCTTAAGGTTAACGAAATTCATTTTTCATTAATTTCTTCGATTTCCATTTACACCTCCTGTACTATTATAAAGAGGGAGACGAGTGCGAGAGATACCTTATTACATTAGTGTTTATCACAGAGTATTTTCCTATTTCTTAAGGTGCTGCACTAGATTCAAAAACAGGTGGAAAAGACACAATTCTTGTTCGAAGACGACAAAGATGAAACCCTTTTCCTGGTCCAGAAAGCTAAACAAGCCATTTCAGAATGGAAAGCACACCAACTTCGAAGTGTTCATCAAGACGTTTCTCGGCTGGACGTTCTACAATCTTTGAATTCATCACGTGTCCTGATTGTTCAAGATTTCGCTATGAAATTTCTACCATCACGGTACAGAGAAGCTCAAAGCGATTTCTTTG